>CM017905.1:12749672-13056373 GCA_008369825.1 Triplophysa tibetana | reverse complement strand
GATGAGACCTACCACTGATGTGTCATCGGCAAACTTGATGATGTGGTTGGAGCTGAACTTGGCAGTGCAGTCGTGGGTCAGCAGCGTGAAGAGCAGCGGGCTGAGGACCAGCCCTGTGGGGCACCTGTGCTCAGTGTGGTATGCTCGAGGTGTTGTGGCCGACACGGACTGACTGAGGTCTCCCGGTTAAAAAGTCCAGGATCCAATTGCAAAGGGAATTGTTGAGCCCAGCAGGCTTAATTTATTGATGAGCTGTGTGGGATTATTGTGTTGAATGCTGAGCTGAAGTTGATGACAGCATTCTAACATATGAGTCTTTATTTTCTAGGTGGGTAAGAGCCAGGTGGAGGGTGGAGGAAATTGCATCATCCGTAGAGCGGTTTGGGCGGTTGCAAAACTGGAGCGGGTGAGTGTGTTGGGGATGCTGTTTTTGATGTTGTGCATGACTAGCCTCTCAAAGCACTTCATTATGATTGGAGTCAGTGCTATGGGACGGTAGTCATTTAGACAGGACACAGGTGATTTTTTGGTACCGTATGATTGTCGTGGATTTGAGACATGTGGGGATGACTGCTTGCTCAGCGAGGTGTTGAAGATATCTGTTAGGACATCTGTCAGCTGTTCAGCGCAGTCTTTCAGTACGCAGCCAGGTATATTGTCAGGACCCGCAGCCTTGCGTGGGTTAATCTAGATAGGCTCCTTACTTTCGTCTGGAGACAGACAGAGTGCCTGGTCGTTGGGAGGTGTGGGCAGTTTTTTTGGTGCAGATGTGTCGTTCTGCATTTCAAACCGTGAATAAATTGGTTAAGTGCACTGGGAGGGATGTTTCGTCGTCACAGTCTTGTGGCGGGACTTTTAGATTAGATTTTTAGATTCAACTTTATGTCATTACACATATACAAGTACAGTGTAACGAAATGTAGTTTAGGTCTAACCAGAAGTGCAATTAGCAAGTGCAGATATACAGTGTGAATAAATACAGAATACAATTTTAGGGAATACTATACAAATGTTGTACGAAAAATATGACAGTCGGTATGTACTATGAACAATATATACAGAAGGCTATATACTGTGAACATTAATGTACAGGTGGTTATGAACAGATAACAATATAGACAATACAATAGTGCAAGTGACTTGAGTGTGCATTAATTACAGACATTAGCTATTAAAGTTACAGTGCAGTAGATGAGTTAATGCGGTTATTAAAGATACAGTGCAGTACATGAGTTAATGCAGTGTTGAAGTTATAGTGCAATACATGAGTAGATGCAGATAATACAGTTACAGTGTATTAGATGAGTTAGTGCAGTTATTGAAGTTACAGTGCAGTATATGCGTTAATGCGGTTATTAAGGTTACAGTGCAGTAGATGAGTTAATGCAGTTATTGAAGTTACAGTGCAATAGATGAGTGGATGCAGTTAGTTATGCAATAAATGCAATAGATGAGTTACAGTGCAGTAGATGAGTTAATTCAGTTATGGAAGTAGTTTATTAGTGCAAATGAGCATTCAGTGTAATATTCCTGGTGTGCAAGTGAGCAGTATAGAGTGGAAATGATGCTATGTGTGTGTAAACAGTCCGGTAGAGCAGATAACATGAAGTACTGGTGTGTACAGTTCAGTCATGGATGCAGCCCTGTTATGCAATGTAAACAATGTAGTAGCAGCGTTAAAGTTATGAGGGTTAGTGGAATCAGTGGGGAGCAGAGTTCAATAATGAAACAGCTCTGGGAAAAAAGCTGTTTCCTAGTCTGCTGGTTCTGTCCGGAGGCACCTGTAGCGCCTACCGGAAGGCAGGAGAGTAAACAGTCTATGAGCGGGGTGAGAGGAGTCCTTGAGAATGCTGCGAGCTCGACGCAGACAGCGTTTCCCCTGGATGTCCTCAATGGAAGGGAGTGTAGTCCCTGTGATGCGCTGGGCTGTTTTCACCACCCGCTGCAGTGCCTTGCGCTCAGCAACAGAACAGTTCCCGTACCAGACTGTGACACAGTTGGTCAGGATGCTCTCTATCGTGCAGCGATAGAAGTTCACCAGGATAGTTGAAGACAGTTGGTTCTTCTTCAGTGTCCTCAGAAAGAAGAGACGCTGGTGAGCCTTCTTGACCAGGCATGAGGTGTTGGTGGTCCAGGACAGGTCCTCCGAAATATGGGTCCCCAGGAACTTAAAACTGGAAACACGTTCAACAGCCATCCCGTTAATGTGGATGGGGTCGTGTGTGCCTCCTTTCGCCTTCCTGAAGTCCACGATGATCTCCTTTGTCTTGGAGGTGTTAAGGAGCAGGTTGTTGTCTGAGCACCATATGGCCAGGTGCCGTACCTCCTCCCTGTAAGCAGTCTCATCGTTGTTGCTGATGAGACCAATCACTGTTGTATCGTCTGCGAACTTGATGAAGGAGTTAGATCCATTCACAGGCCTGCAGTCGAGTGTGAAAAGGGAGTAGAGAAAGGGGCTCAGTACGCAGCCCTGTGGTACACCAGTGTTGAGGGTGATGGTGGTTGAGCAGATGTGGCCTAACCTAACAAGCTGAGGCCTGTTCGTCAGGAAATCCATAATCCAGTTGCAGGTTGAGTTGTTAATGCCTAGGTTTCCAAGTTTGCTGATTAGCTTGGAAGGGATGACGGTATTGAATGCAGAGCTAAAGTCTACAAACAGCATGCGTGCATAAGTGTCCTTATTATCCAGATGTGTGAGCACGGAGTGCAGCGCCATTGACACTGCATCATCTACGCTCCTATTGCTGCGGTAGGCAAATTGGTATGGGTCCAGTGTGGATGGTAGAGAGTCTTTTAGGTGTGACAAGACCAGCCGCTCGAAGCACTTCATAACAATGGGTGTGAGTGCTACAGGGCGGTAGTCATTCAGACATGTCGGGCTGGAATGTTTTGGAATTGGAACAATGGAGGTGGATTTGAAACATGCTGGAACAACTGCTTGGGCGAGGGACAGGTTGAAGATATCCGTGAAGACCCCAGCGAGCTGCTCCGCACATGCCCGGAGTACGCGACCAGGGATGCCATCAGGGCCAGCAGCCTTACGTGCGTTTATCCGGCTTAGTGCAGTGTAAACATCTGTGGAGTTTAGTGTGATGATTGGGTGGTCAGTAGAAGGTGTGAGCCTGGTGGCGGGTTCCTTATTGTCTCTCTCAAAGCGTGCATAAAAGTCATTAAGCTCGTTCAGAAAGGCAGCATCTGTGGCTATGGGGATGGAGTGGTTGGGTTTGTAGTCACTAATGGCCTGGATGCCCTGCCACATGCGTCGAGGGTCAGAGTTGATAAAATGCTCCTCTAGCTTCAACTTGTAGCAGTGCTTGGCCTTTCTGATGCCCCTCTTCAGATTTGCCCTGGAAGTACTATAGGCCTGTGCATCACCTGATCTGAATGCGGTGTTGCGTGCTTTCAACAGGAGGCGCACTTCCTTGTTCATCCATGGCTTCTGATTAGGGTATATGGTGATCTGCTTCTGAGTTGTGACACTATCAATGGTGGTATTGATGTAGTCCAATACAGAAGAGGTGTAGCTGTCTATGTCCATGTGAGAGCCACTGGTGGCCTGAGAAGCAAACATACTCCAGTCTGTGTGTAGAAACCTTTCCTGGAGTGTGAAGTCTGCCCCCGCAGGCCACACCTTGATGGTCTTCACTGATGGCTTCACACGATTAATGAGAGGTGAGTACTTGGGGGTGAGGAACAAAGAAAGGTGATCAGATTGACCCAGGTGGGGGAGGGGTGTCGCGGCGTAAGCTTCAGCCATGTTTGTGTAGACATGATCCAAAGTTTTGTTTCCTCTTGTGTGGCAGGAAACATGCTGGTGAAATTTAGGGAGCACTGTCTTTAAGTTAGAGTGATTAAAATCTCCCGCAACAATAAATGCAGCCTCCGGGTGAGCAGTCTGTTGTTTACTGATGGCTGCATGAAGTTCTTTCATAGCAAGCTTGGCATCAGCATCCGGTGGAATATAAGCTGCCGTTATAATGGTGGAAGTGAATTCCCGTGGCAGATAAAACGGTCTACATTTAACCATGAGAAACTCAAGGTTAGCCGAGCAGTGTCTCCCGACAATAACAGAGTTCGTGCACCAAGCTTTATTGACATAAATGCACAGTCCACCTCCTCTTGTCTTACCGGATTCCTCTGCCGTTCTATCCGCCCGGTGTGTGTTGTAGCCCGCTAACTCAATAGCGTTGTCCGGTATGCCGCTGTGTAGCCATGTTTCCGTGAAGATTATGACATTGCAGTTTAAAAGTCTTTTGTTGTTTATGAAGCGGAGTCGAATCTCATCCATTTGGTTCACTAATGATCGTACATTAGCAAGGAAAATGCTGGGTAAAGAGAGCCGGTGTGGTGTTAGCTTTAGCTTAGCTCTTAGCCCTCCGCGCGTTCCCCGCCTTTGTTTACGATCTCGACGCCGCCGACGAGCACTTCCGCCCGGCCGTGTGGGGTGCGTAGCATCGGATGTTTTGATGATCTCAGGGACAAGTTGAATGTTGCTGATATAACTTCCGGGAATGCGCAAACCGATATCCAAAAGCTCCTGCCGGGTGTACGATGTGAAGGCACAACTGTTCTGTACGAACAGGCCCGAGATGAGCAAGAAAAACACTATATAATTGCTAAAACTGGAGAGACGCTGAGCCTCGCGATGTTCACGCGCCGCCATCTTGGTCTTGTAGTCAGTGATGGTCTTAATGCCTTGCCACAGGCTCCGTGTATCTCTGCTGTTTGTGAAATGAGTGTTGATTTTATTGCCATATGACCGTTTTGCATTTTTGATGCCACGGGACAGTTTGGCTCTTGCTGTTTTGAGGGCTGCTTTATCTCTTGATCTGGTTTGTGTGGAGAGATTTTCATAATCAGAGAATTGAACGCCTTTGGGGTGATGTCAATAGAGTTGTATCAGACTTCTCCAAATAACTCTTCCAGTATATATGGAACACTCTGAAATCTTGGAATCCACAAGCGACGTCCACCTATGGGCTTTACATTTTGTGTATCTTGGCCGAATACAGCAATCAGCAAGTGAAATTTGCCAGCAATGGAACAACCATGCTTTAAGTTCAGCCCAATCCATGACACCCTTGGCAACAGGGACATGCACAGGGGGGTTGCTCACGTTGCCCGGGCAACTGCCCATATGCCTTTCAAGACTCACGTTGCCCTTCCGAGCCGGAAAAAAAATAAAAGATAAATCGTACAATGGATGCAGAATTTCATGTAGGCCTAGATAAAAAAACAACGCAAAGCCTCATTCACTTCCATATTTGGGCACCGAAAATGAAAGTCAGTAGGGGAGGGGCAAACTCTGTTTACATGGCTGCAGCGCTGCACGCGACCGGCACCTGAGCTGAGCCTGCATGAGCGGTCCTAGAAGGAGATTGTCGCGGTTGTCGGCTGAGAAGACTCAACATTGTCAGATAAGGTGAGTTTGTGATGTATAACAAACGAACGATCATCATCATCAAGTTTTATGAAATGAATTAAAATCTTCATAAATCCATGCTGAGTTTGCCACATTTAGCCTAAATAATAAGATAGATATAGGCCACTATTTTTTTGCTAATAGTTAGTTTCTCACATTTCGTTTAAGCAAGAAGAATGAATGATGGAAGTAATGCATCACATTAATTATTTTATCCAAAAAGGTTAAATGCCTAAATGCTATCACTATTTTGGGTATTGTTTGAAGCCAAGATGCCCACTGAAAAGAGGCGGATTCAGGAGAGGGAGAGAACATTCAGGGAGGCAGCAAAGACCAGCACATCACTGCAGGGTTGGCTGTGATAAAGCCAAACAGCAGGTGAGACAGAGACTTTGCACTGTGATAAAGATGACATGACACTGTGTAGGCGAATTGATTTAGTAATCAGACTCCTATTTAGCCTACTGATGGCAATGTTTCATAATTACATTACATTTAAGATGAGGAGGAGCAGTCACAAGCTTCCAGACTATGTAAGGAAAATGTGGACCAGGAGAAGTCACATAGGGCAGGTAGGCCTAAATGATGATCACCAAATATGAGATGAGAGGACCATGCTAGAAAGTAGAGGGTTAAAGAGCTGCATGCTAAATAATTGTAATCTAAAAAAACATAGGCTATTTTAGAGGTCATTTCAAATATCTTGCCTGAGCATAACATAAATACCACTAGTGGGCATTAAAATAATAATGATAATGGCAATAAGAATAATATTTAATTGGACAGATGATGAGCCCAGTGCATCAGCTGCATTCAGAGAGCCAGGGCCAGAGCAAATCCCAGATGAGATCAGGACAGACTGGCAAAATAGGGAATGATAGATGAGCAAGAGGATGAGATGAGGGAGACGAGAGCATCAGTAAGCGAATATATTGAGATGACGAGTGGGGCCGAGTCAACAGATTTTGATTTTTTTCTGAGGTTGGCTAATCCCACAGATCCAGCCCATCTACACAGCAGCAATGGTAAAGTTGCCTAAAAATCCAGATGGGCGCTCTTTTCAAGCCCTATGGTATAAAACAGAGAGATTTTGTTCCGTTTAATAGACATCACATTATATCTGGCAAAACAAGCTATGGCCTTTTAGGGGAAATGAAGAAGGCTTGTCAAGTTCAAATAAGGAAATTTTCTGAACCTGGTGGATGTGATTAGCCAATATGACAGCGTACTCCGGCTTCATCTTGACGCCGTCAAGGAAAAACAAGCATCAAACCAAAGGTGCCAGGTGTCTCTCGTGTCCAATATAACACAAAACGACCTCATAAAAGCACTTAGTCATTATGTGAAAAGAATCATACAGAAGGAAGTGACAGAAGCATCACAATTTTTTATTTTGCTGGACGAGACCACTGATGAGTCACATATTGAGCAGGTGTCCTTTGTTGTACGATATGTCCACAACATGACTATAAATGAACGCTTTGTCCAACTATGTGATGTGGCATCAACAACGTGGGAGGCACTGGAGAATGTAGTGATGAAGCTTCTTGAGCAAAACAACTTCCTGTTTGCTGAGAGCGCGTGGTTTGAGACAGAGCTCCGTTAAACTTTTCTAAATATATCATTTATTCCTGTTATATTTTACGATTTATGTTCTAAGTTGATAACTCACAGAGGGTAAAACGTATCCTTAAGTGTATCCCACACCAAATATCGTCATATAACACACAGATACATTTGTTTTATACGACCATTCGCTATTAGCACTCAGGCTGTTAGCATTCCCAGCCTTTAGTTTCTTAGTATTGCCTTTACTGCTTAACTCACTGTTCTCATTATGACAACACTAATGGCTAATGATTCAGATATGTGTTTAACGTTACCTTTGAGTGCAGATGATGACTCTTTCTTCGCACTTCAGTCAGAACTGAAAGTATTGGAGAAGCAGATCCACGATCTACTCGAGAGGCAAAAAACGTAAAATGGCCCTGGAAACATCCCGGGCTGACGCTCGCAAAGCTGCGGTAAGTGTTCGTCGTTATTGTAATACTCCTATCACTTCTACTCCGAGTGTTTCTGTGCACAGATCCCAGGCTTCAAGATCACGACGAGCCGAAATTAATTTCACTCCTGCACCAGCACACGGACGGCGAGAACCGAAATCCAGGACCGGAGCGATGAACTCTCCCCCACGGCCGCCACCGGTCTTCGAGATTTCTACAAGAAATCGCTATACTGCCCTCTGCGAGACGAAATCCAACGCTGTGGTCATCGGAGACTCAATCGTCCGGAACGTACGTGCCTCCTTCAATGAAGGTAAGGTGCGAACTCACTGTTTTCCTGGCGCCAGTGTTCTCGATGTCTCTGCGCAGGTAACTGCGATTCTGAAGGACGATGCATGAGTGGGAGCCATAGTACTGCACGCGGGGGTGAATGATGTGAGAATGTGGCAGTCGGAGATCCTAAAGAGGGACTTCAGGAGTCTGGTCGATAATGTTCGCAACGTATCGCCCACGGCGAGGTTCATCGTATCAGGGCCGCTTCCTAGTTACCGACGAGGGAACGAAAAGTTCCGACTATTTACGCTTAATAATTGGTTAATGTCATGGTGTATTGAACAGAAGCTGCTCTTTTTAAATAATTTTGATCTGTTCTGGGAGCGACCAAGGCTTTTCTGCCCGACGAGCTGCACCCCAGCAGCATTGGAGCGGAAATTCTGTCTGACAACATCTCAAAGACGCTACGCACTATTTGACTAGGCAGGTAAAACATGTCTGAAAACCAATAAAATCATCTTTAACAAAGAGGCACACTCTTAACGCAGCTACTCTATATTTAGAAACGGATACTTGCAATCTCGTTGTTGGACCAATATCCGTATGCGTGTAGATGGAAATCTTGAATGGTTTCAGAATGCAGTCCTGTTGAAACGCTGAGTTTGGGTTCTGAGTGCAAAGTTCCATGGCCTAAGCGGACTCCCCAGAGGGGAGCCCCAAGCGGGGGTGTCAGTTGGAGTGTCCTTATCATCCTCTTTCTTTTCCGTTCCGATTCCAAAAAGTAAAGTAAAACCATGGGTCGGTGATGGTGTTTTAAATGCATACCTGCCCTGCCCCCAGATGGTCTCCGGGCCAATGCCATAAAAGTGATTAGGGGGCCTAAGAAGGTTTCTTTGTTTCTCATGGCACCTCATTTGCATGGCTCTGACAGTGTGGTCAGTTTGCATTTAATACCTAAAATTAGTTATGGACATAGTATGATGTGTGCTATGTTTTTATAACATAGCTCATCATATAGGGAATTCAAAGATGTGTAGTTACATATGAAACATGTAAGGCATTGAACTGTGAACGTATGAATACGTCAAATGAACCTTGAATCAAAACTTGCATATCAAACAGAGTATATAAAATAGCACGAGCGCCAACACACAACCTAGACATTTAGATAGATTTAAAGAAAGGATAGTTTAAATCACATAAGTTCCTATTTGTCAGAGAAGTTTCTCTGGTTAGCCTCAGATGTTAAGTAAGAGGTGAGACAGAGACGTAAAAGCAATGCTTTGAAGCTAAGGAGTCGTAAATGTCCTACAGAGGAACCAAATGTTTATCACACTATCGGTGAGAGTTCAAAGCGAAAAACCAGACCCCATGGACCCAGGTCTGCTATGATCTTTAGATGATAGTATCTAGAAACGAGGACAAAAGGGAGTGAGAGGTTTCATGGCTTTTTCTTAAGATGATCCAGTCACTGCAGTGCATAAAGTAGAGAAACGGGACACAATTTTTGGATTGTTTCAATGACTCAATGTGTTGTCTTGCAGATACACCCAATCGTGAGAGAAAGCTCCTGGAGGAGGATCATACACTGGCAACCAAGAACTTTAGGGCAATGATAGCAGGGCTCGTCCGGGATTTGAACCTGGGACCTCTCGCACCCTAAGCGAGAATCATACCCCTAGACCAACGAGCCACGTTAAGCACATGTTAAGCACATGTTAAAGACAGCTGGGCTGAACCGATCGCTTGGGAACACCTATTTCTTTGCACTGAAAGATGCTCCCATGTAAATTGTACAGTGAACGAAGTAGAGAGACTACGAACGTGAAGTGTCACAGGTCGGGGCAGACCACCGCTACACTAGCCCCGGATACCAGTACCACCTCGAGGAGACCCCGGAGTTCCCAAAGAGCAGACAGACGACAATGTTAAAAGTGAACAAAATGAATTTTATTAATTTAATTTAAAACTGAGCACTCTAAAAACAATTCTTCTGTCCGACTTCTCTCTTCCAGCCCAGCCGGGGCAGGTGGACGACAGGCCTCTTGCCCGTACTTCTCCTGAGGCCGGCCCAACACAACGGTAAGTATACCGGGGGGGGAAGGGGGTTTCCTTTTTTTCAGGTCATCAACGGTGGGTCCACGAAGCAGACCTTCTTCCAAAGATCAGCAACGGTGAGTGTCCAGAACAACTTCCCTTGGCAGGTGTAGAATAGCAGATATGCTGAGGGAACTTCCCTTACAGGTCAGCAGCAGTAAGTATATGGTGTGGACTTCCCTTGGCAGACACGACGAAGCTCTAATCTCATAGTGCAATGCTCCGGTCAGATGCTCGCTTTCACATCACCGGGGAAGACACAGTCGAAGGGAGAATTCTCACTCGTGGGGGAAGGGCATCCGTTCACATCCGTTTTCTCCTAGATCCTTTTCACAGCATTTATTCCTCTTCAACCTAGTTGAATGGTCTGGTCCTTTTACCCGTCTTGAACTCACTCTTCTTGTGTCCACTCGCTATACTGCTGCCTCTTCTTCCAACCGTAACGGAAACGGGAATGAGGGCTCCACAATGAAAACGACAACGACCCACAATGAAAACGACAACGACCCACAACAAGAACACTCTTTCCTTCCTTCTACCTCCCTTTTATAGCCCCTCCTTCTCTGTCGAGTCCCAATCGGCCATCGCCACGTTTGACTGGCACACCTGACGCTTGTTTGCTCGTTGAGCGATCCGAACTGGCTGGGTGTTTCGTTTAAAAAAAAAAAAAAACTCACAAACCTAGTCACCCCGTGACAGAAGCATATTCTGAACGATCAGAGTCGTTGTGAAGTGCATGACGGATGATAGAGAAGTATTTCATCTTTGACAGCAGGGCTCGTCCGGGATTTGAACCCGGGACCTCTCCCACAAAAGCGCAAATCATACCCCTAGACCAACGAGTATTGTGTATAATTCTGATACACAATAATGAAGAGGTGTTCATAGGAATGTTTGTAACATAGATGTGTTAGTAGAAATCACATTAACTTTGATGAGTATTAGAATCAGGAGAAGATTGTTTCATGATATAATCAATATATTAACTTAGATGAGTATTAGAATCAAGAGAAGATTGTTTCATGATATAATCAATATATTTATGCATGATAGAATAAACATACGTGTACTTATGCAGTGATTGCTTTCATATTTTAATCATTTTCAGCAATACAAAATCCAGGGATTGTTTGAAGGCCAGACTCAAATAAATTATAGCACAACTTATTTTTAAAAAAATGAGTCAAGGTTGAAATTCCACCATTAGACAAGAAACCTTGTTGCCTAAAAATAATGGTGGCAGACAAGGATAGTTGGATAATAAAAATTAAGAGATAACTTATTATAACTATATCACTATAACTAGAGGCTGGAAAACACCAAGTTTTCAGATGTTTTGGAGACTTGGGACATCTCACTTTGTTTGACTTGTACAAATAAAGTTGAAACTTAGACACCTGGACCTTCCTTGTCTGAGCATTTTTTTGAGCTTGAAGATCAACATTTTCCCCATCATAGTTGGGGCCCAACGTGGGGCTGGACAGAGGCTGAAGGCATTCGACGACACCCGAGGGCGGACCATCCGGCTGACTGCACAGATCAGGTTAGCATACTTTTGCTAAGAGTGTATATTTTTGATATCTGTGTGGTCTGCCGGAGTTGAGTTCTGGGTAGAGTTGATGTCTATAAAAAGCTTCTCCAGTCTAAGAACTAATTGACAGTAATATTGCAGGAGGGCCCCAGGTCTCAAAGTAAAGAATGAATGTTGGTGAATGAATGATGTCTAGACATAATGTAAATAAGTCTTACCTGTTTTGAGAAGGTAACGGCCTTTTGTGAGAGGACAATGTAAATAAGTCTTACCTGTTTTGAGAAGGTAACGGCCTGTTGTGAGAGGGCAATGTAAATAAGTTTTACCTGTTTTGAGAAGGTAAAGGCCTTTTGTGAGAGGGCAATGTATATAAGTCTTACCTGTTCTGAGAAGGTAACGGCCTTTTGTGAGAGGGCAATGTAAATAAGTCTTACCTATTATGAGAAGGTAACTGCCTGCTTGGAGAAGGCACGTATTTATTACATAGTAGAGAACCACGTGGGGATGTAAAATAGTTCTGTTTGTCTGTGTCAGTGTCTAAAGAAATTGAGAGAGTAGGAAGGAGGGGCTGCTGGCCACAGTCCCAGAATGAGTAGTGACTATGTGTGTGTGAGCAATCATGTGTGTGTGAGAAATCATGTGTGAAGGAGCAGGGAGCAAGGGAGAAGATAGAAAACTATAATAAGTAAAGCTCTTTATTTTAAAAGAATGAGTTTAAGATATGAATAAGAGTTTTGAATGTATTTTGGAAACAATTTATTATGAATAATGTGATATTTTGAAAAGGAATAAGAAAATGTCATTGTATGCTGATATATTGTGACCAAAGTAAAAAAGAATAAGAATTTAATAATATTAAAAGAATTGATTTTGAGACTGTGGTAAATTGTTCTTCTCTATTGATGATTATAGAATGATATGAAAGCCTCATTGTCCATATTGATCATTGATCTTGAATTAATTGTTAAATTGCATGTCTAAAACTTCTTTCCCCATTGGTGATTTTTGCTTTATGTTGTTTTTTATTTCAGTTCACTGCATTACAGTTGCATGGCTGAAGAGGGGCAGGCCTTGATTATGATAGAAGAAATGCCTTTCATACTAAGATACTGACCCTAAGAAAAGTACTGTTTGAAACTAGGGGAATTGGAAGTCACTTTTGGGAAGAAGATACATACATTGATGCGGAATGAGTAGAACAAATTCTGTTACGAGAAAGAAAAGACTGGTACCTGAATCAACTGACAGAGATTCGAAATTTAGAAATTGTCCAATCGGAGTGGCCTTACATAAATTGGGAAGAGATTGTAAAAAACTGTTGTAAAGTAGATATATTAAATCACTACCTGAATGAGGTCTGTGTATACCAGTATAACAGATCTAATTGTCCCTCAGGTCTGACAGCAAGAACATTATTGGTTCAAAGGATCCCCATTGGTAGGCTAACATGAGCTTACTATGAGATAGGAGAGCTGCAGGGGTTTTCCTTAGGGCGAGGACAAACTGGGCGGCTTATTGGTTTCCCCGAGCTGAGAGTCTATGCAGAAACTCGATATGTAAATTGGACAAGTAAGATATTATGTACTTGGAATGAATCTGGACAAGTGGTTCCTCAACAGTTTGTGGCAGTAACTTTGAAAAAATTGGTGATGGAAATAGCCCCAGAGAACCCTAGGTCCTGGTTTGCACCTTAATGCTTAAATAAACAAATGAAATACATTTAAAAATCTCTGTACTTTTCTCCTTTTAATAATAACACATTTAAGAACATTACTGATTTGTGCATTGTTTAAGTATGTCGTCCACCCCTGTAGATTTGTTGGGGTCCAGATACCCGGTACGCAAAAATTCAATAGAAAGAACATAAAAAAAATGGGCCGTAAGAACCAAAAACTTGAGAACAATATGGCCAGAAAATGGTACCTTTGATGTAACAGTGTGTGAGGAAATGGAGGGACTAATTAAGAACTATAAACCAAAAGACAGAAGAAAATAACGAGAAGAAAAGAGAAAATTAGAACAGGAAGTACTCAACCTGTTCAAAAATGAAGGAGTTAATTTGAAAAACATGAAAAACATGAGAAAAATAAGAGAAGTGTTAAAAAAGGATGATGAAAAGAATGAAGAAAACTTTGAGAAAATGACTCAGCCACCTCCCTATGAATCTCCCAGCCAAATGCTAGAAAAGATACAAACATCAACTCAAATGCCAATGGTAGTAATATCAGGAGATGTCAAATAGAAGGACAGGTAGAAATAGGTACATATACAACTGAGAAAGACAGAAAGAAAGCAGAAAAGAGTAAGGATGACAGGGCCAGTCAACAATCCCCAGTTTACAGAAACCTAGAGGATGAGGGAGGCAGAGGTGCACGCGGTCCTGATCCTTATGGAAGACTGGCACAAGCACTGGAGGACTTAGCAAAGAGGCGTGCGGAGACCTACGAAAGGGTGACAGAAGATCTAATACAGATACATACAGATTATGCACAGGCTTTAAGTCAATGTTCAGGCAATAGCTCGGAAGAAGAAGATGCAGAAGACGATGCCCCTAAAGTCAGCAGCCAAGAAAAGACACAACGTCCGAAAATCGACAAAAGAGCCCCTCCGGGATCAGCCTCAAGAAGCCTTCCAAGGGGGGAGCGAAAGCTGGTCACAGGGAGCCTCTATCTCCAGGATGCAGACTCTGAGCAGTGGCACCTTCCCTGGACCCGAACACCCCAGGGGAGACTGACAAGATCTACAAGTGTTACACTCCTTCCTGAAGTCGCAATACCGAAGTTGGTGACACCAGAGGAGGAACACAGTGTCCAATTTTAATAAAAGGGAATCAGGCCCAGTATGTGCCATGGGCATCTCAAGACCTGGATGGACTGGTTGCGCGTCTACCAAACTTAGATGAAGGGGCAGGCAAGTGGATCAGATTGCTGGAGGAGGAGACGACAGGAAAGCTATTGGCATTGGGGGATATCAGAGCACTCCTTGCCAAATGTGTGGGAAGTTCCAAGCTGAATGAACTTTTAAGAGCGACTGACATCCGAGCGATAGACACCCCAAATCTTGATGGACACCCTTTCGACGTATATAGAAGGCAGATATGGTGTGGGTTAAGAGAAGAATTTCCCAACCGCATCGATCCCTGAGCCCTCAAGGGAGAACAGATGGGAGAGGAAGAGAACCCTGCCACCTACATGCAGAAACAACTGAGGAAGTGGAAGCAGGAACTTGAAAGAGATCCTGATGAAGACTTATTGATGACGACATTGATCAGAAATCCTGTTGTCGATGCAATGCCTCAGCTAGTAAAGGCCAAGCAGGAAGATGTAGTGGGTCTGAACTCCAAGTCACATAAAGAGTTCTGTGATCATGTGACCCATGCAGTCGGACAGTATAGAAGAAATGAACTAAAGCTGAGGATCCAAGAGAAAGAACTTCTAAGAAAACTGTTACAGCTGCAGCTCGAAGAACTGTCAAGAAAGAAAAAGACGCAAGCCGTGGTCAAAGACAAAGATGAAGAAAAAGATCATGCAGCAATGATGGCTCCAGTAAATGTCCCAGTTCCTATGACACAGCAACCGGGTGCAGTCACTGTACAACAAACACCTGAAGTGGACCTCAGGAGCCAGCGCCTATCGTCATCTATGTAAAGCCTGAACAACAAAACAGGTTTGGCCCAAGGCCTGGGCAAGGAGAGCAAGGAAGACAGAATAGGGGAAGGAACTCATGTTGGGGTTGTGGGCAACAGGGGCACAACAGAAGAGAATGTCACACCAACCCTTGGACTGCAAACCAGCAACAAGGTTCCCGATGGCAAGCAGGCCAACAACAGCGACCTCCATGGCAAGGTCAAAGGCAGCAGCGACCCCAATCGCAGGAAGGGCAACAGCAACCCCAATGGCAAGAGCAGAATCAACAGGGATCCCGCTGGCAGGACCAACCAAATCAACCAGAACAAGGACATCAGCAACAGGGACCAGTCAACCCATGGCAAGGTCCAGATGTCGGATACTAGGGCTGCCGAGAAGTTCCCACGGGGAGGGGTCAGCACCCAGTGATAACTGAAGATGCTGACACAGAACCAATGCTGCAGGTCAATATTGAAGGCAAGAACACACCAATGATGATAGACACTGGAACAACTTATACATGTATAAGTTCAATTCATGCCTCACACCTCCCCATGTCTGGCAAGTTCACAAAGACAGTAGGATTTTCTGGAAAAACGCAGCTAATTCCAATAACGGCTCCAGTGCGTCTGCGGACAAAGGACAAAGAAGTAACTCTGCCTATTCTAGTATCAGAGCAGACCCCTGTTAATCTGTTAGGGAGGGATGCCCTATGTAAACTAAAGCTACAAATATGTGTTCCCCTGAAGGTATTTACATTAGCAGCAAGGGAGTTAGGTAAATGGTAGTTACAGCCCCCCCGGCCAATGCCTACTGGATAGGAGATTTAGAGGAAGAGGTAGGGAAGACAGTGCGAAAATGGAAAAAGTTTGTTAAAGAACAACTCAAAGACCCTAAGCTACCTGAATTAGAATTTCACTGTACCATGATATATGACCCACTGAGAAGAGTAGACATAGAGAAAAAGTGGTTGCAAGAAACCAAAGATAAGAAAGTCCCCCTCATTTCACAGCATATAATTGTAGGACCACAAGGAGCGGCATTACAAGTTGACAGTAATGATTTTATTAAAGAAGGGTTCCAGATCCCAAATTCAGTCCCCCATATTACATTATATTTGGAGCAGGGAAGTGAGAACAAAGAAATAGGCCCAATGATGAGGAAAGCAAAGGGAATACGATGGAAAAGCACAGACAACCCCCTAATTTTTATTTCAGCATATAAACATTTCATGAAAATTGCATGTGCAACAATTATGCAGGGAACTCCTAGAGAGGTGGAAGTCAGTAATCAAAGAAACATGAATTTATAAATCATCTTGGAAAAAGAGATGAAACAAACGGAGCTCATTGAAGAAATGGAGAAATTAGTTCCTGAAAAATTGTGGTCAAAACATGACACAGAGGTTGGGCTTATAAAATCTGCTAGCCCTATAGTCATTAAGACAAAACCAGGGGCTAAGTTACCACACAAGTACCAATATCCATTAAAACCTGAAGCAATAAAAGGCATCAGAGGTACTATTGAAGGACTAATCACAGCAGGAGTGCTGTTTGAGACATCCAGTCCTTGTAACACTCCTATATTGCCAGTTACCAAAGCAGATAAAGCAAAATGGCGCTTGGTACATGATTTAAGGGCAATCAATGAGATAGTAGAAGATTGGCCAGCAGAAGTTCCGAATCCTCACACCCTGCTTACAAATGTGCCACCTGATGATAAGTATTTTACAGTGAGTGATCTTTGCTCTGCCTTTTTCAACATTCCATTGGCAGAAAGTAGCAGACATTTGTTTGCTTTTACTTATGAGGGGAAGCAAATATCCTATACTAGGGTCCCTCAAGGGTTCCGCCATAGCCCTCACATATTTAATCAGCTGTTAAAGGCTGATCTGGAAGATCTGGTACTGGACAGTACACTTCTCCAGTATGTGGATGACTTGTTGATCTGTGCCCCTACACTTGAGCAATGCCACAGAGATTCCATTAAAGTCCCGACTAAATTAGCAGAAGGAGGACATAAAGCCTCAAAGACAAAGCTACAGTATTGCCTTCCCCAAGTAGAGTACTTGGGAAGATTAATTGCATATAAAACCAAAGCAATATCACAAAGCCAATTAGAAGGAATTAGCAAAGTGCCGCTTCCACAGACTGTTGGTCATATGATGACATTCCTGGGCATGACTGGATTCAGCTCAGATTGGATAGAGGATTATTACCTATAAAGCCCTACATGGTGTAGCGCCGCAGTATTTGAATGAACTTCTATTGTATTACAGACCTCAACGTACATTACGCTCTCAGGCGTCCTGTCAGTTGGTAATACCTAGAATTTCAAAATCAAGTGCAGGTGGTAGATCCTTTTCGTATCTAGCGCCTAAACTTTGGAATATTCTTCCCTGCACGGTCCGGGAGGCAGACACACTCTGTCAGTTTAAATCTAGACTAAAGACTCATCTTTTTAATCTTGCACACAATACTCCTCCATAATATTAATCCTCAGAGGATTTAGGCTGCATTATTTAGATCAACCGGAACCAGAAACACATCCAACAACAATTGATGTACTTGTTGCATCAAAGAGTGCAGAACAGTACTCTACTCTCAGCCAGTCTTGTCTCTTTGTTCCAAGGTTACCGCAGGATGCAGTTCATGCCCAGACCCGATGGCAGAGCTGAGAATGGGAAGCGGTGACCTGACAAGAGCTAAGAGGATAGAGCTGGATAAAGGACGTCACAACTTTGATTTTCCTACAACATTTCAAATGTTATTAGATTGTGAATGATAATCTTAAATCTATCATTTTTTATTTTTATTTAGCCTTGTTGTGCAAGCACTGTTGAGCTTGTGCAGAGGCAGCAGCTTTTGCCAGAGGGGAACTGGAATCCCCTGGTTGGGCCTGGGTTCTCCTGAGGTTTTTTTTCTCGATGGGAGTTTTGGGTTCCTCACCACCGTTTGCATATTGTTTTGCACTATCTGCCTTGCCGGGGGGGGCTGCTTTAGAATTCAGAAATAAGACATAATTAATATTGAATATAAGAATTTATAGTCCGTTTAATATTTGACCTGTGGTTCTTTCTCCTTTATCGCCAATGTGTGCTTTCACTGTGTGTGTGTGCGTCTATGTCAATGTGTGTGTGTGTGTGTGTGTATGTATGTTTGCATATTGTGTGTGTGGAGCATTTGTATGTCTGTCTTTGTTGTTTTCACCTTTGACTTGTTTTTACAGGTATATGCCTTTAGTTTTTTACTTGTATTCAATGTGTCTCATGTACAGCTGCTTTGTAACAATGAAAATTGTAAAAAGCGCTATATAAATAAAGTTGAGTTGAGTTGAGTTGAGCAATCAAAACTGCCCCATTGAGAGCCTTAATGAAACAGACAGGGCAGCAAAATCTAAGAACAACACTCACATGGAATAATGATGCGACAATAGCATTCGAATCCATTGAAAGAGAACTGCAAAGTGCTCCAGCTCTCACAAGTCCTGACTATACAAAACCCTTTCACCTCTATGTAGCAAACAGAAAAGAGGGATATGCCTCTGCAGTATTAATGCAGGAGACTTGTAAGGGGAGGGGAAAACAGCCCATTGCCTTTTATAGTACAAGGTTGGACAGTGTAGCACAGGGGTATCCTCCTTGTTATCAAGGACTTGCAGCTGTATATTATGCTTATGAGAAGGCTTCTACTTTGACTATGGGATACCCTGTGATAATATATGCACATCATAAGGTGGTGGAAATGTTGGAACAAGGTAGATTTGTTTTAAAACAGGCCAGAAGCCTGGCATATTCAGCTCTTTTGACATATCCTGATGTAACATTAAAACATTGTGCTACTGTAAACCCAGCAAATTACATACCTCGGTCAAAGCCAAGTTCATGGGGATGTCGCTCCGTTTAAGAAGCTGCATTGCTGAACTTAAGAGTCTTGCGACTAAAATGGATTGTCTAGGCTCTCTAACCGAAAACAGTTTTCCCGGAAATAACGAACAATGAATCCCTAAACCTTTGCTCTAACGTGAGTATAAAAAGCCACTGTCTTCATCTTTGCATTTATGAGGCTCTGGGTTCCATCCCAGGATCTCCAACACGTTGCTCATGAAAAATATTAAGCAGGTCCATTGTTGATCTTTGAACTGAGCGTCTTTCACACATTTCACAGACAAAGCATAAGCCCAGTTGCAGACTAAATTACACCGATTGGGCCGTTTTAACTAAAAAACGCTTTCTCAGACCTACTTAGTCACATCTACCCAATCCCCAGGTTTTCCATTCGTTTATCAAACACACTCACTGACAGTTCGGGGATGTGGCTCAGTGGTAGAGCGCATGTATGAGGTCCTGGGTTCAATCCCCAGCATCTCCAGCTGCTTTCTTGTCGTGAGCAAAGGTGAACAGCTTCGCATTGGGCTTTTGACCTAGAATACATTTTAACTAGTGGTGGGCCGTTAACGCAGTGAGACTCTTATCGCGCGATAAAAAAAATGTCGCCGTTAATCTATTCTCAAAGTTGGGTTGGGAGCTGGGTCTATGCTACGCAAGCTATGATGACTTTCACCTTGATATTTTAGCACGGATGTATACATAGATTAATTACACAGTAGGGGAAGAGAACGAGATTTTTCAATTCGCGTGATTCGCGCCGCCTCATCATCTCATTACCAGGGCTTCATTCCCGCGATTCGCGCAGCAAGTAGGTCCATCGCGTCTTTGCATTGACTAAACATGTAAATCACTCGCTTGACGCGCCATTCGCGTTTGGTCCGAAAACAACATAACGTTACTGTGAAATTACCACATCAAACGTGACGTGCTAACATGGATGCAGCTATGAAGCCGCCGGGTTTGCTTCAGGGAAAATTTATTTTTAAGACGCTACCCACTGGAAACCTCGACAAGACTAAGGTTGTTTGCACATTCTGCAATGTGGAATTGGTTTACTCTACGAAATTGGTTTACATACAGTTGGTTTAAAAAACTTTCTCTCAACAGGTAGTGGTCTAGCTTTAGTTGAAACCAGTAACTTTGTATTGACACCTAATGTATTATGAGTCCTGTATGACATATCGCTTGTTGCTCCCTAACTCTTTGTAAGTCGCTTTGGATAAAAGCGTCTGCTAAATGACTAAATTTAAATGTAAATGTACTGTAGGAGCTCTTCCAGTCTCAAGTACCCCCTAAACGCAAAGCATCCCTTAGCTAATGCGGAAGTAAACACAAGTACATCTTATTGAACATAATTTAATTTTCATCACAAATTATCATAGTAGAACAGCTTTCTCATGCAGTTTGTGATGCATTTTGGAAATAGGAGATGGTCCAGCCCCTGGTCTAATGCGCCACCTGGCTTTAGAAACCCGTTCTCAAAGACTTACTTTTAGTCATTATTTGGGTAACACACATATTATCAATGCCTTTGGCTGAATTCAAATGAGCCATTTTAATCTAGATTAATCTAGATTAATTCCAAGATTAATCTAGATTAATCTAGATTAAAAAAAATAATCTATGCCCACCACTAATTTTAACATACATCAAACACGCAACTAGTAATAGACTGTGTTTGTCAGTTTATGTAGCTCAGTGGTAGAGCACGTGCTTCGCATGTGTGAGGTCGTGGATTCAATTATAAGCATCTCCAAGTTGTTTCTTGTCTGAAGGCTAAGCAGCTGCATTGCTAAACATAAGTGTCTTACAATACATCCCTGGAGCCCGGTTCCACAAGGTAAGGCTCGCGACTGAAATGTATTGTTTTAGCTCTCTAATCGAAGACAGCTTTCTCGGATATATCGAGCAATGATTCCCCAAGCCTTTGATCGTCTGGGGCTCAATCCCAGGATCTTCAAGACGTTACCTATTTAAAAGAAACACACGCAGTTCCATTGTTGATTGTCGAACTGAGCATTGTTCAATATTCGCCTTTCACACATTTCACAGACAAAGCAGAAGCCTAGTTTTACACTTAAGTACATTGATTGGGCTGTCTTAATTGAAAACAGCTTGCCCCGACGAATCTGGCAACATTTCCCTGAAACTTTTGTATTTCTTTTCTTTCTGAACCTAAGCTTTTACACAGAGGCACTTTCGTGTTGGATTAGAAAAGAGCGCTGCACAAACGGTTGCGATCAAATTACAAGAACACAGTTCCCTACAATGTCTTTGTATGCTTCAGTGTTAGGATTTGTATTCCCAGTAATGACTAAAGTGTTTAAAGAGGTTCATTAGTAGGGTGTGTTCCGAGACTTTTGTACACATAACGGATTGTACAATACTGCCCTATGGGCTGGTTTCACATCTAACTGAACCCACCTTGCATTTACATATCGAGCAATGTATCCCGTGACCTTTGGTCTACCTTGACTATACAATATCACGTCAAACCCAGGTACACGGAGATGAATCTCAGTGGGAGTTTTGCATGTATGAGTCCCTGGTTTTATTTCCATCATCTCCGAGTGCTTTCTTGTTGTAAGCAAAGTTGACCAACTTCGTTAAACAACAAGTAAGTCGTATGGTTGCAGGCAGCAGGGCTCGTCCGGGATTTATTCCCGGGACCCTTTTGCACCCAAAACAAGACTCGTAACCCTAGACCAACGAGCCACGAAGTCATACACCGTTCAAAGAGATTTGAAAAACTACTTGTTTTTATTACTGGAAAAAGCTCCCATGTGGATTGCATAGTGCACAAAGTAGAGCTTCGGGACACACTTTGTGGATTTTATCAATGAGTCGATGTGTTGTCTTGCAGATACAAGCAATCCTGAGAGAAAGCTCCTGGTGGAGGATCATACACTGGCAACCAAGAACTTTAATGCAATGATAGCAGGGCTCGTCCGGGATTTGAATCAGGGACCTCTCGCACCCTAAGCGAGAATCGAACCCCTAGAACAACGAGCCACGTTAAGCACGCGTCAAAGACAGCTAGGCTGACCTGATCTCTTGAGAAAAACCAGCCCAATCAAGAAACTGCAGTAAAAAGGCTCGCACAAACACAAGAGTGGCTTTTGTGTTGGCTTAGAAAAGAGTGCTGCACAAACGGTTCCGATCAAATTACAAGAACACAGTTCCCTACAATGTCTTTGTATGCTTCAGTGTTAGGATTTGTATTCCCAGTAATGACTAAAGTGTTTAAATAGGTTCGTTAGTAGGGTGTGTTCCGAGAATTTTGTACACATAACGGATTGTACAATACTGCCCTATGGGCTGGTTTCACATCTAACTGAACCCACCTTGCATTGACATATCGAGCAATGTAAGGACCCTCGTTGTATAATAAGTCTACAGTGGGCATAAAAAACATGGATAGTTCACTCGGTCAAAGCCAAGTTCATGGGGATGTCGCTCCGTTTAAGAAGCTGCATTGCTGAACTTAAGAGTCTTGCGACTAAAATGGATTGTCTAGGCTCTCTAACCTGTGAGAATCTGGATTTCGTCCTGTCCTCTTTAAATATATCATCTGTGTCTAATAGAACATTTGTCTATCATATGTATTCATTTATATTAGTATAAGCTTCCTTCACCCTAATAAGGGCCTTACTTTCCTGTTGTTTAACCTCGTTGAAAGTCGTACTGACATAAGTAACTATCGGTGTCCATCTCAAGGCTCCTAATGATGTGTTTTGATGCTTAATACGTACTTTGTAATCATATCTGATTGTTCAGGAGGAATAAGACTGAACATCGAGTCTGGTGATTTTCCACTCATTGTGGTTTTATATAACCCCTCCTGTTGCAAGCTTATAAATATTGGTCCTTAATATAATAAACATTGGACTCTGATTGAACTACACTCTGTGTCTGTGTCAATTCTTTGTCTCCAGGCCTGCAAACTCTTTGTGTTCCGTCGACTAGACATTTCAACCGTAAAATAATATCAAGAAGGGGACATTGAGAATTTTACATTCTCACAGCTGGGGGCTCGTCTACGAAAGAGGGGAGAGACTCTCTTCTCTCTTAGAACCAAGAAACCAAAGCATACCTGAGGCAAGCACACCTGACGATCGGGCACAGACCTACAGGAAAAGGGTGAGTGTTTTTTTTCTTCTATACAGTTTTTTTCTGGCTTAGAGAAATAAACGCTTACCCTGTAGGATTCTTGTGGTTTAATATTTCGTACAGACGAAATAGGGTTTTTTCAATTCATGTTAGTGGGAATTCGCTTTCCCATTGTTGTGACAATGCGGCTGGCAACAGTAAAATAATTATTAACGCAAGAATATGAAAGGTTTTGCAGTACTGATCACACTGTAACTTAGGATCGTGGTGTTGGCTTCTCAGAGAAAATGCTTTGTTAACCAGATTTACTACAGTTTATTCCAAAAAGAATAATTTATTCAAAAGGTGTATTAAATTGGGAAATCTATTATAGATATCACTGTTACTGCATGGTATATTGGAATATTGTTATCAGGAAAAAGACGGTGAATTTAATATCCACCTCTGATCACAATATATTACATGCAGTAGTGTTGAAACTGTTGGTCGATTGAACACGAGGGTTTATCTTTGTTTTGTCTGTACTGTCTTTATCACTAACTGGTTTGGAGTGTAAGATGGGGAGTTCTGGTTCAAGGCCACTGCCGGGCGAAACGCCAGTCGCATTTATGTACAGAAATAATCAAGGATTTTATACAGATCCATATGTTAGCAATCTCGCAGGATGGTCGGAGGGAATAAAACCGCAAATTGATATTCCCTATCCGAGGGAAGGTTCCTTTTCTGATGAGTGTATGTAATTGCCAAAGGGCATGTCTCATGAAGTATGGAAAGACATGAAAAAGGTTTGGGACCAGGGTCCGTAAAAACAAAAAAATTGTTGCATATGCAAATCAAAACCGGTGGCCATTAGAAAAGCCGCCGGGATACACTGCCCCTTGCCAAACACAGACTTCTCCCTCTGCACCATTACTGTCGATAAAACCAAAAGATATGAAACCGGAAAAATTCATTGATAAACCTTATATAACTACAAACCCTCAAAATTCAGTGGTTTGGGAAATACGCTTAATGTTAGACCGCTAAGAATGTCTAATATGGAGGCGATCTCTAAAAGTTTGTCTTCCCCACAGGAAGCGGGAAAATATGTGTCAATTTTGCAAACGCACACAAAATATTCACATTTTACAGGTAGAGATTTTCGTGCGGTGTTGTTAAGAACACTAGAGAAAGATGTAACTGAAGAAATGCTGATTGAAAAATGTCCCACATTATCTATTGACAATGATAAAATCACCAGCAGCGGTACAGCTGCAAACCCACATGAGTTGTTTCGGGAAAGTTCTGCTAATGTTGAAATGTTTTTTACACAGATAAGAGTGTTTCTTGATAAATGTCAAGGGAGTCAACAGGACTTATCTCTAGCAAAAGCACCAAGCAAGTAGCGAGAGAATCAGCTGCTCAATTTTTTGTGCGTTTAGAAAGCATGGATTGAAGATTCTAAATTGCCATTAAATAATGACATAATGAATGCTATGTTTACAGGCTATCCGGAAAAGAGGAACACTGAACAAAGTTCTTTTTATTATTAAAATATCAAATTATTCACTCTTCGTGATATGATGCATACATTAGGCAAGGTTGTTTTTTCTTTTCTGTCTAGTCTACAGGCATCCGTCGATCCTTTGCCAACAGGTGGACAGCCAAGCGGTTCACAAGCGCCTGTTTCCGGGTGCAGCATGCCTACACGGGTAGACTCCATGATTAACCCTTTGTTATGGTCTCAGTTCAAGGATGACACTGGTTTCATTGATATGGACCCTTACAGGGCTAAACTGAAAACTAACAAACCTGTCTACATTAAACAATACCCTTTATCTAAAGGAAGAAGGTATTACGCCTTTGATTGAAAATTTTGTCAAGCAGGGTGTCCTCGAACAAACACATTCACCATACAACACACCACTTAATCCTGTAGTGAAAGCTGATGGGAAAACGTGGAGATTAACTCAAGATTTAAGAGCAGTAAATCAGTTAATTATACTACTCGCACCAATTGTGCCTGATGTATTGACTGTTATGAATTCAGTGCCACATTCGCACAAGTATTTCACAGTAATTGATTTGTGTGCAGCCTTTTTCTCTGTACCTGTACACCCAGATACTCAGCCTTTGTTAGTATTGACATTTAAAGGACAGCAATATTCGTGGAAAGGCCTTGCAAAGGGCTACGTAGATTCACCCGCTGTCTTTTCTGCAGCAGTGCACAGAACTTTGGCCAAAATGACTGATCTGCCTTCATCAGTTTGTTTTCTTCAGTTTGCAGATGACATCCTCGTGTCCGGGGAGACGGAGGAGGACTGTAAACAAGCTTCTGTAATTGTTTGCCATTTACTTGCTGAAAGAATTTTCAAAGCTTCGAAAGAGAAACAGCAATGGGTCAAAACTAAGATGAACATTTCAATGCCTTGAAAGCAGCCATCACAACCGCACCAGCATTGGGCCTGCCAGACTACACCAAGCCTTTTCACTTGCATGTTAGGGAGACAGCGGGTGCACCTTTAGGGGTCCTATTGCAAGAGCAAGGTTCAACATATAGGCCAGTAGCATATATGTCTAAGAAGTTAGATAACATAGTCACAGGTATGCCAGCATGTCTTCGTGCTGTGGCTGCAGCTGCTCTGATTGTGCAGATGGCTGAGAAAACTGTGCTGTCACACCCTTTAACATTGTATGCATCCCATCAGGTAGGTGCAATTTTACACAACATGCAAACACAACACATGACAGCCCAACGACGCTCAGGTTACGAGGCTACTCTGCTGGCAACGAAAACGTCTTGGTTACGTATGTAACCTCAGTTCCCTGATGGAGGGAACGAGACGTTGTGTCGAGAACGACAGATGGGGTTCGCCCTTGAGAACCAATCAACTCTGACTACTATAGAAAAGGCCAATGAAATTTGGCGAATGAAATTTGCATGCCGGGCTCCGCCCCCGGATATCCGGTATAAAAGGAAGCCGGCGTGCAGCATTCATTTACCTCTTGTTCTGAAGAGCCTGAGAGCCTCTCACGACTGCAGCAGAATACGATACGTGTTTGTGGCATAAGGGACACAACGTCTCGTTCCCTCCATCAGGGAACTGAGGTTACATACGTAACCAAGACGTTCCCTTTCTGTCGGTCTCTCGACGTTGTGTCGAGAACGACAGATGGGGTTGCCTATGGAAAACGCCACAACGCTGTATCGCGTCACAATCTCTAGCGAAGCGACGGTAACAAGCCTGGGCGTGTCAGCTCGATGCTTTCGCGAAACTGTAACCTTCCAGTGTGGTGGTCGGGGGGTTCCAGAGCTTTCTAAGAGAAAGATGGGTACAGCCCTGACCGGTAACCTTTCACGGACGGGGCCTTAGCTCTCTACAGGCGAGAGGCCGTCCGGCTCGGGTTTACACCGGGTAAGCGCCACTTCCTTAATCAGGAATGCGCTGCAGAGGCCACCTCCTGCCCGTGGGGAGGAAAATGGTGGATATAGGTACGGTCTCGTCCTTGGAGGAGAACGCATGGAACGTGCGGACTGAGTAGTTAACCGCGAGGTGGAGGTCCACCTAGGGAAGCTCATGGGTTACCAGGAGTGGGAACCATACTCATGAGGATACATCAGACGGAACAGCCCACGGAGGGGGTGTTACATACGTCCGGTAGCACTAGGTCCGGTTAGAGCTATCTGTGATAGCTCACATGGTATCCCGGCCTAAGGGGGAAGGCTGCTCTGCCCAGCCAGCCCCCAGGTGGTGCTTGTTTGGTGATGGATGGAATGCCTATTCTTAACCAGTGTCTGGGTAAGAAGGGAGGTAGGTGAGGTACCAGTTTCTTAGCCATGTGTTTGGGTAAGAAAAAAAGGTAGATAGCACACTGACCCAACCTGTTAGAGGGTGGAAAGGTGCTTTCGCAGGCATACGCCCCCCCGGATGCCAGTCCTACATGTCGCCACGCAGGACGTGGGCTGACACCGGGTTTACACAAAAGTTGTTAACCCTTGTGAAGGTGTTTGGGCGTAGCCCAACCCGCAGCTCTACCGATGTCTGCTAGAGAGGCGCTTCTGCCAGTGCCCAGGAGGTGGCTAAACTCCGTGTGGAGTGAGCCCTCACTACCAATGGGCATGGGAGACTCTGAGATCGGGATGCCGTCGTAACAGTGTCCACGACCCAGTGCGCCAGCCTCTGTTTGGAGACAGCCTTCCCCTTCTGCTGTCCTCCAACAGACACGGAGCTGGTCAGAGCTTCAGAGCTCTGCGTGCGGTCCAGCACGTACTGGACACAACACTGATCGGGTTGGGTCTTCCTCCCCTATGGGGAGCGCCTGCAAGTTCACCACCTGGCCCCGGAGGGAGTAGTGGGAACTTCTTGGGCACGCATCCGGTCCTGGGTCTCAAGCTAACGTGAGAGTTTCCAGGGCCGAATTTAAGGCAATCCTGGGACACGGAGGATGCTCGGTGGTCCCCTACCCTCTTGAAGGAAGTGAGCGCCGTCAGGAGGGCCGTCTTACTCAGTGAGGAAGATCGGAACCTCCGAGGGGCTCTTGGGGGGCCCTGAGGCTCCCCAGGACCACTTAGGGTCCCAAGAGGGTATGGAGCGGAGGTGAGGCGGATTACGCCCTCTCGCGGCCCTTAGGAACCTGGTGACCAGGTCGTGTTGCCCTAGAAACTTTCCACCGACTGAGTCGTGATGAGTGGCAGGAGCGACTACATACACATTCAGCGTGGAGGGGAGATGTTAGTCTCCAGTCTCGTAAGAAGGAAAACACAATCCTGATCGAGCACCTCAGTGGGTCTTTCCCCTTGAGAGAGACACCAGGACGAGAAGAGGCGCCGTCTAGAGGCGTGTAACCGCCTAGTAGATGGGGCCCTAGCCTGGGTGATGGTCTCCGCCGAGAGGGGGAGTAGCCATCTCAGGATCTTCTCGTCCCGTCTAGAGACCAGACATGGGTGTTCCAGAGGTCAGATCTGGGATGCCAGAACGTGTCCGTCCCCTGATAGAGCAGGTCCTCTGTCAGGGGAATGGTTCAGGGGGAGTCGCTGTCCAGAGCATTAGCTCTGAAGCCAAGTGCGGTTAGACCGGTGTGGTGTAACCAATAACACCTGGTGCTCCTGCTCCCTGACCTTGCACAGCGTCTGTGCAAGGAGGCTCCTGGGGGGGGAAGGTGTGCTTCCACCCATCCCGCGGTCAGCTGTGCGCAAGGATATCCGTGCCGAGGGCAGGAATATCAAGCGGGCAAATGGTGGTGTTGCGGGAGGCGAACAGGTTTACCTGGGCCTACCCGAACAGCCTCCAAATGAGCTGGTGCGCGGGGGTGAAGTCGCCACTCTCCACGAGGCATAAACTGGCGAGAGAGCACGTCGGCTGTCTAGTTCAGTTTGCCTGGGGTGTGTGTGGCCCGCAGGGAACGGGTCACATGTTGACTTCACCGGAGGAGGCGTCGAGCAAGTTGTGTTAGCTGCTGTGAGCGAACGCCACCCTGACGATCTGTGCTCGCTACAGCTATAGTGCTGTCCTCGGACCAGCACGTGCATGTCTTACACGAGAGGCCGTAGCCTGCTCATTGCAAGTAGCACAGCCCACAACTCTTGGCAATTGATATGCCAGCGCAGGCGGGGGTTCGTCCAAAACCCCACCTGCGTGCTCGTTGCACACTGCAGCGCACCCCTACAGGGAGACGTCAGCCGTCACCACGACCTGCCTCATAACCTGCCCAGAGGGACCTGAGTCCGTCAAAAAAGTCATAAAGACTAGGGGTTATGGTGCGTTGGCAGCAGGGCGGCATCACCATGCTCCTGCTGCCAGTGTGCCACGCTCTCCTCGGAACTCGACTCTGAAACCAGTGTTGGAGCGGTCACATGTGCATCAACCCGAGGGTTATCAACCCGCGAGGACGCCATGTGTCCCAGGAGCCTCTGAATTGTTTCAGGGGGACCGCTGTCTGTCTAAAATGTTCATTTCAGACAGTTCAACACTGGTTGGGCGCAACTGCGGACAGTAGCGCCGCCGTGGTGACAGAGTTGAGTTCCATACCAAGAGAGAGGATGCCCTGCACTGAGGAGAGCTTGCCCCTCTCTTGGTTGACCTGGAGTCCCAATCGATCTAGGTGCCGGAGCACCAGGTCCCTTCCTGTACACAACAGATCTCGCGAGTGTGCCAGGGTAGGCCAGTCGCTGAGGTAGTTTAGTACCCGCTCGCCCTCTTCCCCTAAGGGAGAAAGGGCGGTCAGGGACAGACCGAAAGGGAGGACTCTGTACTGATATGCCCGCCTCTCGCACGAGAACCGTGGGAACGGCTGGTGTCGAGGAGGACCGAGACATGAAAGTAAGCGTCCTTCAGGTCGATTGCCGCGAACCAATCCTGACACCTGATAGATGTCTGGACGCGCCTCTGTGTGAGCACCCTGAACGGCAGCTTGTGAAGGTGCTCTGTTCCGGGTACGCAGACCTTTGGGCGCAACCCACCGTCTTTTTGGGAACGATGAAGTGCGGGTCGTGACCCACTGAACATCTTGGTTTTGAGGGACGAGCTCGATGCCTGTTTGCCAGAAGGGTGGTGACCTCTACCCGAAGTACGGAGGCGTCCCTGCCTCGACCGAGGGAGGGATGATGCCTCAAACTTTGGGAGAGTCTCTGGCGAACTGGATCGAGTAACCAAGACGGACCGCCCTCATTAGTCAGCGAGACAGTGTGGGCAGCTCTCGAGCTCCCAGGGACTGTACAGGGTGACCAAGGGGACGGTCTGCTTCATCATTCCCACGGGGGGTGGGTCGTCGGCTGGCGGAGCTAACCATCTGTCACGGGGGGTCCCCGGAGAAAAGGTTGGCTCCGCCTACTTACCTGCCTAGCGGGACAGCTGCACACACTGTCGGTTTGAGAGTGGTAGCAGCTGTCGTGTGTATACGACCCTACGCCTCGCCAGGGCGTGAGGTCGGGTTTGCCGGGCACAGTCCAGTGGAGTGTGCGATCGGCTGCAAGTACACCCGGGAAGAACCGAAAAACTCTGTGAGTAAGTGGGCGCCAGGCCCTGAAAAGGGTCCGGCTTTGGTGACGAGGCAGGAGCCGTCCCGTACCGACCAATCAGAGCCGTGGCTGTGAAGGTTCGGGCCCGATGTTGTTCTCCCTGGGGTCTTCCCGTCAGTGTCCCTTCTCGCGAGAAGGTTGCTGACGGGGTGGAGGTTTCCCCCTCGATTTCCGCTTCCGGGGTGCCGCCTGTGGGGGCACAGGAACCGGAGCCGATGTCGAAGGGGTCCTGGGTTGCAGGGAAGCAGACGTCACGTGAGATCTCGGAGGCCTGTAGGCGGCCGAGTCGCGGCGTGAAAAAATGTGGCTAATTGCCACTGTCTGCTTCACCGTCAAAAACTGCTGAGCGCAGTCCTCGACGGTGATACCAACAACCCACCCTGCGAGATGGGTGCATCAAGAAAGCGTACTTCCTTGGTGTCACTCTTCTGCACAAGGTATAGCCGGGGGTGTCTCTTCTGGACCACTACCGTGGACATCGTCCGACCCAGGGCCCGTGCCGCTGCCTTGGTCGCCCGTAGAGCGCTGTCAGCGGCGGCACGGAAATCCTGCATTATACCCGGGTCGGCCTTACCCTCGTGGGGCTCTCTCAACACCTTCGCCCGCAGGATGGCCATGGCATAGAGAAAGGAGGCAGCCTGGCCCGCAGCATCGCAAGCCTTCGACACCAGTGATGCCGAAGTCTTACGCGCTTTGGACGGTAGACGTGGCCGATTCCCCCCAGGTGGTAGCCGTCCGCGGCACATGTGCACCGCGGGCGGACGTTCCACCCGGGGGATCTCGACGTAGTCCTTGGCTGCCCCACCATCGAGGGAAGTAAGGGAGCCGGAGCTGGTTTCACTGAAACGGTCCGTGAGTGGAGCGTTCCAAGTTTTACACAGCTCCTCGTGCACCTCCGGGAAAAACATAGCACCCGGGCTGGGCGCGGTTTGCACCGCGCTCCGACCTCAGGAACCACGTATCCCCGGGTTAGCACGGATGACATCACTTCTGCTTCGTCCTGAACTCGACCGCTGGGGGTGGAGCTCGGATTCGTCAGAGTCGGATGCCAGTCTCCCTCCGATGCTGCGAGCGACATCTCATCTATGTCACACATCGTTTCCGAATGCGTGGCTGAGGATCCGGACGGTATGCCACCGCCGGTTGGGGAACGTTCAGAAGAGCGAATCGGGGTGCGATCGGCCCGTGAGCACTTGGCTGGCGGGTTTACGTTCGCAGAGTTCCCCATATCACTTAACGCTGCTAATACAGGCAGACCTCGAGGCCGTAGCCCCGATGTCGTGGACTTTGGGGCCGTAGCCACCAATGTCACAGCCCGTGTAGCAAACGAAATGGTGGCTGGTTCCCGTAGGAAGACAGTCACCCGTGACCGCAACTTTCTGAATGACAATCTGCCCGCAGTGCGGGCAGATGTGTCAACGAACGCTGCTTCAGTGTGCTGGACGCCCAGACACCTAATGCAGTGATCGTGTCCATCCCCCTCCTCGATGAGGGTGCCGCACCCAAGAGAACAGCGGGACATGCCGCGCTGGAGAATGCTCAGTCAGTCCTGAAAAGGACTTTTTAGAAAAATCTCTAACACCTCCGGAACCGCCGAGACGCCCAGGGGAAGGTCGCTGCAGGAAGGGACGATCCGCTGTAACACGTCGTAGCACCAGCAGTGTAGTTGTAGAGGATTGAATCCTGAGTTGTACTCATGAGCGATGGCTCTGAAGAACAAAAGGTAAATGAATGCTGCACGCCGGCTTCCTTTTATACCGGATATCCGGGGGCGGAGCCCGGCATGCAAATTTCATTCGCCAAATTTCACTGGCCTTTTCTATAGTAGTCAGAGTTGATTGGTTCTCAAGGGCGAACCCCATCTGTCGTTCTCGACACAACGTCGAGAGACCGACAGAAAGGGAAATCTTAGCATTCAAACGACAGCAAACATTAATCCTGCTTTGCTGGGTATTTTGGGTATGGTAGACATGGCAGATTTTAATGTTGAACATCATTGCATCCTTGAACTGACAATTCCTTACTGTTTTAGGGTCGATCTGTTGGATACGCCCCTAGAGGGGGAAGAACACATTTACGTTGATGGGTCTTGTTCAAAGCCCTCTGACGGTGTCTACCTCTGTGGCTATGCTGTGGTTTCCGATACAGGAGAGGTAAAAGAAGCTTTTGCTCTGAACTACAATTCGCCACAAGCTGCAGAGTTGATAGCATTAATACGGGCCTGTGAGCTGATGACAGGAAAGAGAGTAACAATTTACACAGACTGTAAGTATGCGTGGAGTTTTTAAAAAATAGCTAATGCAAATCTGATAGGACAGTTAACTGAAGCAGTTCAGCTTCCGCTCGAAGTGGCCATCGTAAAGGTCAAGGGTCACGCTTCGGGGGGACAATGAACAGGCTATAGGCAACAGAAGGGCTGATGAAGCCGCAAAGGCAGCAGCCCAAGATCATATTTAATCACCATTTCATCCAAAAGATGAAACACAAATTGCAATGACAGTGCACATAACGAATGTACCTGACATTGATATCAAAATCCTGCAAAGTCAACCATTATTAGATGGGATTATTAGAGATGAACAGGGTAGGATAGCACTACCAAAACTAGGATTAATTATCCTAATTAGACATCACCATGGGTTATCTCACACCAGTTGTGCAAAAGAAGTTCAAGCAATTAATCAATTGTATTGTATAGCCGATGTTCATAAAACAGCAAAACTTGTTTTGGATGCATGCTTAACATGTGCTCAGGTAAATCCCCACAAATCAGCTAAGCACGATGCATTGACACATCCGGAAGCTCCTTTTCAACATCTACAAATTGATTTACGCACATGCCGCCAATAGGTAATCTGAAACTTCTTTTGGTAATTGTTGATCGATTCTCAAAGTGGCCTGAAGCCTTTCCGTGTGCAAAAGAGGACGCTAAAACAGTGGTAAAGATCTTAACGAAGGAGATAGTGCCGCGTTGGGGAATACCGACCACCATAGAATCAGACAATGCGACCACTTTCACGTCAAAAGTAACACAGCTCTTAGCAAAAGCGTTGTCGATTGATTGGCATTTTAATATCCCGTACCATCCGCAAAGTGCAGGAGTCGTGGAGAGATGTTATCGAACGCTGAAAACACGACTAACAAAAGCGGTACTTGAAACAGGAAGAAAGTGGGTTAATTTGTTGCCTGCAGTCTTGGCAGAAATAAGAATGACTCCATCTTCCACGACAAAATTGTCGCCGTTTGAGGCACTAATGGGTAGACCTTTCCCGACCCCGTGGGTCAAAGGCCGCGCAGGCATTTCTTTTTTTAGGTGATCTGGAGGTGATCCCGGAGGACTAAGTGACTTCCCTAGTCGAAAAGTTGAATTCTATATGTACTGATGTTTCTTTGTGCCTTCCTCGTTCCCTCAGAACAGCCTACTCATAACTTTGTTCCAGGACAAAAAGTCTTTGTGAGGAGTCTGAAGCCAACAAAGGTTGGAGAACGAAAGTACCACGGACCAGCGACTGTGATTGCCGTCACACGGACAGGAGTTCTGACGGACTACCAGCCACAGTGGATACACGCTTCCAGATTGAAGTTGTGTTCTTCAGGAGAGCAGGCAAGCTCCAATTTAACATAGAATCTCAACAGGGGATTCACCTTACTACACCTCAGGGTGGAGAAAGCACTGACTAAGCTGAGGAAAGAACTACCTTTCATGAGGTGGGGGCCACCCAAAGCAAGAAGATAGAAGGCCCATTGAGCCAACAGTGCTGACTCCGTAGCTTCCCCTGAAGTGCATTGAGGGCCAAATTCTATTCTAAAAAGGAAAAAGGGGAAAATTGTTATCCTAAAAGCAAATTTCCTATGGAATTCTTAGATATCAATTCCTACACTGCGTGCACACTTACAGAAGCCCTTATTGTGTTTGGCCAAGATCTTCTTGACTCAGTGAAGACGACAATAGAAGTTGCCCACATCCACGATGATAGAACCAATACCGGTTATAGAAGGACCAAGAAATGTTGATGAACGTGACAATGAAGTTGAAGGAGATAATGGGTTTGACGATTCGGTAATTGAGATTGGCACGGTAGATGATGAAGAGTAGATATAAATATGTTTATGTTTTTGTTTTTATTGAGGATGATAGGTTTTGTTATGTTTTCATTACTAATCCCGTTGATTGATCTTTTACCTCAAAGAACAGCTTGCAAACCAGAAAACCCCACAAAAATACGCAATTGCGAATACCCTTTTATTAAAGATTTGTATTAACCTTTTTTTCTGCTCTATATTTTGATCTTTAAAGGGACACAGGACTGCTTGTAAGACTGTTGGTCTGAAAGTGGCCATTGTGAGAATCTGGATTTCGTCCTGTCCTCTTTAAATATATCATCTGTGTCTAATAGAACATTTGTCTATCATATGTATTCATTTATATTAGTATAAGCTTCCTTCACCCTAATAAGGGCCTTACTTTCCTGTTGTTTAACCTCGTTGAAAGTCGTACTGACATAAATAACTATCGGTGTCCATCTCAAGGCTCCTAATGATGTGTTTTGATGCTTAATACGTACTTTGTAATCATATCTGATTGTTCAGGAGGAATAAGACTAAACATCGAGTCTGGTGATTTTCCACTCATTGTGGTTTTATATAACCCCTCCTGTTGCGAGCTTATAGATATTGGTCCTTAATATAATAAACATTGGACTCTGATTGAACTACACTCTGTGTCTGTGTCAATTCTTAGCCTCCAGGCCTGCAAACTCTTTGTGCTCCGTCGACTAGACATTTCAACCGTAAAATAATATCAAGAAGGGCACATTGAGAATTTTACATTCTCACATAACCGAAAACCCGGAAATAACGAACAATGAATCCCTAAACCTTTGCACTTACGTGAGTATAAAAAGCCACTGTCTTCATCTTTGCGTGTATGAGGCTCTGGGTTCCATCCCAGGATCTCCAACTCGTTGCTTATGAAAAATATTAAGCAGGTCCTTTGTTGATCTTTGAACTGAGCGTCGTTCCATATTCCCCTTTCACACATTTCACAGACAAAGCATAAGTCAAGTTGCAGACTAAATTACACCGATTGGGTCGTTTTAACTAAAAAACGCTTTCTCAGACCTACCTAGTCACATCTGCCCAATCCCCAGATTTTCCATTCGTTTATGAAACACACTCACTGACAGTTCGGGGATGTAGCTCAGTGGTAGAGCGCATGCTTTGCATGTATGAGGTCCTGGGTTCAATCCCCAGCATCTCCAGCTGCTTTCTTGTCGTGAGCAAAGTTGAACAGCTTCGCATTGGGCTTTTGACCTAGAATAAATTTTAACATACATCAAACACGCAACCAGTGGTAGACTGCGTATGTCAGTTTATGTAGCTCAGTGGTAGAGCACGTGCTTCGCATGTGTGAGGTCGTGGGTTCAATCATCAGCATCTCCAAGTTGTTTCTTGTCTGAAGGTTAAGCAGCTGCATTGCTAAACATAAGTGTCTTACAATACATCCCTGGAGCCCGGTTCCACAAGGTAAGGCTCGCGACTGAAATGTATTCTTTTGGCTCTCTAATCGAAGACAGCTTTCTCGGACATAACGAGCAATGATTACCCAAGCCTTTGATCGTCCGGGGTTCAATCCCAGGATCTTCAAGACGTTACCTATTTAAAAGAAACACACGCAGTTCCATTGTTGATTGTCGAACTGAGCATTGTTCAATATTTGCCTTTCACACATTTCACAGACAAAGCAGAAGCCTAGTTTTACACTAAAGTACATTGATTGGGCAGTCTTGATTGAACAGCTTGCCCCCACGAATCTGGCAACATTTCCCTGAAACTTTTGTATTTCTTTTCTTTCTGAACCTAAACTTTTCCACAGAGGCACTTTCGTGTTGCATTAGAAAAGAATTACAAGAACACAGTTCCCTAAAATGTCTTTCTATGCTTCAGTGTTAGGATTTGTATTCCCAGTAATGACTAAAGTGTTTAAATAGGTTCATTAGTAGGGTGTGTTCCGAGACTTTTGTACACATAACGGATTGTTCAATACTGCCCTATGGGCTGGTTTCACATCTAACTGAACCCACCTTGCATTGACATATCGAGCAACGTATCCCGAGACCTTTGGTCTACCTTGACTATACCATATCACGTCAAACCCAGGTACACGGAGATGAATCTCAGTGGGAGTTTTGCATGTATGAGTCCCTGGTTTTATTTCCATCATCTCCGAGTGCTTTCTTGTTGTAAGCAAAGTTGACCAGCTTCGTTAAACTATAAGTAAGTTGTGTGGTTGCAGGCAGCAGGGCTCGTCCGGGATTTATTCCCGGGACCTCTTGCACCAAAGCAAGACTCGTAACCCTAGACCAACGAGCCACGAAGTCATACACCCTTCAAAGAGATTTGAAAAACTTCTTGTTTGTATTACCGGAAAAAGCTCCCATGTGGATTGCATAGTGCACAAAGTAGAGAATCGGGACACACTTTGTGAATTATTTCAATGACTCGATGTGTTGTCTTGCAGATACAACCAATCGTGAGAGAAAGCTCCTGGAGGAGGATCATACACTGGAAACCAAGAACTTTGATTGAACCCGGGACCTCTCGCACCCTAAGCGAGAATCATACCCCTAGACCAGGGTTCCTCAACTCTTACCCTGGAGGTCCGGAGCACTGCAGAGTTTAGCTCCAGCCCTGATCAAACACACCTGAGCAAGCTAATCAAGCTGTTCAGTATCGCTAGAAAATCACAGGTGTGCAAGTTTGATTAGGGTTGGAGCTAAACTCTGCAGTGCTCCGGACCTCCAGGGTAAGAGTTGAGGAACCCTGCCCTAGACCAACGAGCCACGTTAAGCACATGTTAAAGACAGCTGGGCTGAACTGATTGTTTGGGAACACCAATTTCTTTGCACCGAAAGATGCTCTTATGTGGATTTTACAGTGAACGAAGTAGAGAGAGTACGAACGTGAAGCATATTCTGAACGACCAGAGTCGTTGTGAAGTGCATGACGTCGGTTGGGAACACCAATTTCTTTGCACCGAAAGATGCTCTTATGTGGATTGTACAATGAACGAAGTAGAGAGACTAAGAACGTGAAGCATATTCTGAACGATCAGAGTCGTTGTGAAGTGGATGACGGATGACGGATGATAAAGAAGTATTTTATCTTTGACAGAAGGGCTCGTCCGGGATTTGAACCCGGGACATCTCGCACCCGAAGCGAGAATCATACCCCTAGACCAACGAGCCACGTTAAGCACACTTTAAGCACATGTTAAGCACACGTTAAAGACAGCTGGGCTGAACTGATTGCTTGGGAACACCTATTTCTTTGCACCGAAAGATGCTCCCATGTGGATTTTACAGTGAACGAAGTAGAGAGACTACGAACGTGAAGTGTCACAGGTCGGGGCAGACCACTGCTATACTAGCCCCGGACACCAGTACCACCTCGAGGAGACCCCAGAGTTCCCAAAGAGCAGACAGACGACAATGTTAAAAGTGAACAAATTGAATTTTAGTAATTTAATTTTAAACTGAACACTCTAAAAACAATTCTCCTGTCCGACTTCTCTCTTCCAGCCCAGCCAGGGCAAGTGGACGACAGGCCTCTTGCCCGTACTTCTCCTGAGGCCGGCCCAACACAACGGTAAGTATACCAGGGGGGGAAGGGGTTTCCTTTTTTTCAGGTCGTCAACGGTGGGTCCACGAAGCAGACCTTCTTCCACAGATCAGAAACGGTGAGTGTCCAGAACAACTTCCCTTGGCAGGTGTAGAATAGCAGATATGCTGAAGGAACTTCCCTTACAGGTCAGCAGCAGTAAGTATATGGTGTGGACTTCCCTTGGCAGGTACGAAGCGACCTGTAGGCTAGAGGGGGGGGGAAACTCTCATAAAGGGGCCTTCCTGTGAGAGCAACAATAGGTATGTGAATGAACTTCCCTTTTTCAGCAAGCAATAATGGATCCCAAAAGACTTTCCTGTATACACAAACAGTGATAGATATACAGGCGGGTTCTCCACCCGGGGCAAACAGCAGTCGACACAAGAGGCTTCGTTATATAAGCAACAATGGATCTCCAGATGGGGCTTTCTTCACGAACACACGGTAGTGGAAGCAAAAGAGATGTTTCTATGCAGGTAGCAATGTTAAGTATGCAGACGGGTTTTCTAACATAGGTAAACAGCAGTAGACACAAAGGGCTTCCTTTTATAAGCAGCAATGGAAGATCCAGACAGGGCTTTCTTGTAATGGTTATTTTCAAGTCATTATTGGGGAACTTCAGCTTTACAAGTAGACGGTACTCACGGTCACAGGCACGGACATCGGCAAGGCAGGTGCTCCACACACTCCAATAATAGTTATACCAATCCACAGCAGTACACACGTGCGATTTATCCACAACACACAAACTGAAATCCAAGTACTCACAGCAACGTAGGGCGTATACTCCGCCGCCTTGACCGAGACCCGTCTCCTGGAGTCGAAGTGTCTGATAGTAGTACGGTGACAAAAACCCATAGACAGTACTTCACATCCACATACAAGTCTGCCCACCGGCCACGCCAGCTCCTCTTCTCTCACACAGCCGAGACACGACGAAGCTCTAATCTCATAGTGCAATGCTCCTGTCGGACGCTCGCTTTCACATCGTCGGGGAAGACACAGCAGAAGGGAGAATTCTCATTCGTGGGTGAAGGGCATCCGTTCACATCCGTTTTCTCCTAGATCCTTTTTCACAGCATTTATTCCTCTTCAACCTAGTTGAATGGTCTATTGTATAATCCGTTATGTGTACAAAAGTCTTGGAACACCCCCTACTAACGAACCTATTTAAACACTTAAGTCATTACTGGGATTACAAATCCTAACACTGAAGCATACAAAGACATCGTAGGGCACTGTGTGCTTATAATTTGATCGCAACCGTTTGTGCAGCGCTCTTTTCTAATCCAACACGAAAGTGCCTCTGAAAAATCCCGGACGAGCCCAGCTGTCAAAGATAAAATACTTCTTTATCATCTGTCAACGTGTTGTCAGGCGCTTCACAACGACTCTGATCATTCAGAATATGCTACACGTTCGTAGTCTCTCTACTATGTTCACTGAACAATCCACATGGGAGCATCTTTCGGTGCAAAGAAATAGGTGTTCTCAAGCGATCAGTTCAGTCCAGCTGTCTTTAATGTGTGCTTAACTTGGCTCGTTGGTTTAGGGTTATGATTCTCGCTTAGGGTGCGAGAAATCCTGTGTTCAAATCCCGGACGAGCCCTGCAATCATTGCATTAAGGTTCTTGGTTGCCAGTGTATAATCCTCCTCCAGGAGCTTTCTCTCAGGATTGGTTGTATCTGCAAGACAACACGTTCAGACATTAAAACAATCCACAAGGTGTTTCCCATTTATCTATTTCTCTCGCCCTCGTGGCAAGCGGGATTTCTACCACTGAACCACCAATGCTTCTAATGCTGTCTTTTTTACTTAGTTTCAGCAGTTTTTACCAATCCGCACTGGAGATTTTGAACTTAATTTCTGGAGGTTTTAAGCTGTGAGACCACAATAGTCCATTGATAAGCATTGGCTTCTACCACTAAACCACCAATGCTTTTGATGCTGTCTTTTTGACCTAGTTTCAGCAGTTTTTACCAATCCGTACTAGAGATTTTGACCTTAATTTCTGGAGATTTTAAACTTTGTGACCTCAAAAGTCCATTGACATGCATTGGCCGGGAATCGGACCGGGGTCTCCCGCGAAGCAGGCGAGAATTCTACCACTGAACCAGCATACTTCTGATGCTTTCTTTTTGATTTAGTTTCAACAGTTTTTAAGCTATGAGACATCAATAGTCCATTGATATGCATTGGCCTCTACCACTGAAGCACCAATGCTTCTGATGCTTTCTTTTCGACTTAGTTTCAGCAGTTTTTACTAATCCGTACTGGAAATTTTAAAGTTAATTTCTGGAGATTTTAAATTTTGTGAACTCAATAGTAAATTGATATGAATTGGCCTCTACCACTGAACCACCAATGCTTCTTATGCTGTCCTTTTTGACTTAGTTTCAACAGTTTTTACCGATCCGTACTGGAGATTTTGACCTTAATTTCTGGAGATTTTAAACTTTGTGAATTCAAAATTACATTGATATGCATTGGCCGGGAATCGGACCCGGGTCTCACGCGTGGCAGGCGAGAAGGCTGCATTTATTGTTGCGGGAGATTTTAATCACTCTAGCTTAAAGACACTGCTCCCTAAATTTCACCAGCATGTTTCCTGCCACACAAGAGGAAACAAAACTTTGGATCATGTCTATACAAACATGGCTGAAACTTGCGGACGCCCCTCCCCACCTGGGTCAATCTGATCACGTTTCTTTGTTCCTCACCCCCAAGTATTCACCTCTCATTAATCGTGTGAAGCCATCAGTGAAGACCATCAAGGTGTGGCCTGCGGGGGCAGACTTTATACTCCAGGAAAGGTTTCTACACACAGACTGGAGTATGTTTGCTTCTCAGGCCACCAGTGGCTCTCACACGGACATAGACAGCTACACCTCCTCTGTATTGGACTACATCAATACCACCACTGATAGTGTCACAACTCAGAAGCAGATCACCATATACCCTAATCAGAAACCATGGATGAACAAGGTAGTGCGCCCCCTGTTGAAAGGATGCAACACTGCCTTCAGATCAGGTGATGCACATGCCTACAGTACTTCCAGGGCAAATCTGAAGAGGGGCATCAGAAAGGCCAAGCACTGCTACAAGTTGAAGATAGAGGAGCATTTTTCCAATTTTTACCCTCGACGCATGTGGCAGGGCATCCAGGCCATTAGCGACTACAAAACCAACCACTCCACCCCCATAGCCACAGATACCGCCTTCCTGAGCGAGCTTAATGTCTTTTATGCACGCTTTGAGAGAGACAATAAGGAACCCGCCACCAGGCTCACACCTTCTACTGACCACCCAATCATCACACTAAACTCCACAGATGTTTACACTGCAGTAAGCCGGATAAACGCACGCAAGGCTGCTGGCCCTGATTGCATCCCTGGTCGCGTACACAGGGCATGTGCGGAGCAGCTCGCTGGGGTCTTCACGGACATCTTCAACCTGTCCCTCGCCCAAGCAGTGGTTCCAGCATGTTTTAGATCCACCTCCATTATGCCTATTCCAAAAATTCCAGCCCGACATGCCTGAATGACTACCGCCCTGTAGCACTCACACCCATTGTTATGAAGTGCTTCGACCGGCTGGTCCTGTCACACCTAAAAGACTCTCTACCATCCACACTGGACCCATACCAATTTGCCTACCGTAGCAATAGGAGCACAGATGATGCGGTGTCCATGGGGCTGCACTCCGTGTTCACACATCTGGACAATAAGGACACTTATGCACGCATGCTGTTTGTAGACTTCAGCTCTGCATTCAATACAGTCATCCCTTCCAAGCTAATCATCAAACTTGGAAACCTAGGCATTAACAACTCAACCTGTAACTGGATTATGTATTTCTTGACGAACAGGCCTCAGCTTGTTAGGTCAGGCAACATCTGCTCCACCACAATCACCCTCAACACTGGTGTACCACAGGGCTGCGTACTGAGCCCCTTTCTCTACTCCCTTTTCACACTCGACTGCAGGCCTGTGAATGGATCTAACTCCTTTATCAAGTTTGCAGACGATACAACAGTGATTGGTCTCATCAGCAACAACGATGAGACTGCTTACAGGGAGGAGGTCCGTTACCTGGCCACATGGTGCTCTAACAACAACCTGCTCCTTAACACCTCCAAGACAAAGGAGATCATCGTGGACTTCAGGAAGGCGAAAGGAGGCACACACGACCTGTCCTGGACCACCAACACCTCATGCCTGGTCAAGAAGGCTCACCAGCGTCTCTTCTTTCTGAGGACACTGAAGAAGAACCAACTGTCGTCAACTATCCTGGTGAACTTCAATCGCTGCACGATAGAGATCATCCTAACCAACTGTGTCACAGTCTGGTACGGGAACTGTTCTGTTGCTGAGCGCAAGGCACTGCAGCGGGTGGTGAAAACAGCCCAGCGCATCACAGGGACCACACTCTCTTCCATTGAGGACATCCAGAAGAATTGTTGTCTGCGTCGAGCTCGCAGCATTCTCAAGGACTCCTCTCACCCCGCTCATAGACTGTTTACTCTCCTGCCTTCCGGTAGGCGCTTCAGGTGCCTCCGGACAAGAACCAGCAGACTAGGAAACAGCTTTTTTTCCAGAGCTGTTTCAATTTTGAACTCTGCCCCCCACTGATTTCACTACCCCTCATAACTTTTACTTTAATGCTGCTATTACATTGTTTACATTGCACTACAGGGCCGCCATGCATGACTGAACTGTACACACCAGTACTTCATGTATCTGCTCTACGGGACTGTTTACACACACATAGCATCATTTGCACTCTATACTGCTCACTTGCACACCAGTAATATTATACTGAATGGACTACTCTTATAACTTCATTACCTCATACTTCATTACCTCATCTACTGCACTGTAACTTCAGTAACTGCATTAACTCACCTACTGAACTGTAACTCCATTAACTGCATCTACTCATCTATTGCACCATAACTTCAATAACTGTATTAGTAACTCAGTAACTCTATTAACTGCATCTACTCATCTATTGCACCATAACTTCAATAACTGCATTAACTCATCTACTGCACTGTAACCTTAATAACTTCATTAACTCATTTACTGCACTGTAACCTTAATAACTAATGTCTATAATTAATGCACACTTCAGTCACTTGCACTATTGTATAGTCTAAAATGTTATCTGTTCATAACCACCTGTACATTAATGTTCACAGTATATATCCTTCTGTATATATTGTCCATAGTACATACCGACTATCATATTGCCATAGAACATTTGTATAGTATTTTCCTAATATTGTATTCTGTATTTATTCACACTGTTTATCCTGCACTTGCTAATTGCACTTCTGGTTAGACCTAAACTACATTTCGTTACACTGTACTTGTATATGTGTATTGACAATAAAGTTGAATCTATGTTGCCAGATTCGTCGCGGCAAGCTGTTTTCAATTAAGATGGCCCAATCAATGTACTTTAGTCTAAAACTAGGCTTCTGCTTTGTCTGTAAAATGCGAATAATTAAAGATGCTCAGTTCGACAATCAACAATGGAACTGCGTGTGTTTCTTTTAAATGAGTAACGTCTTGGAGATCCTGGGATTGAGCCCCGGACGATCAAAGGCTTGGGGATACATTGCTCGTTATGTCCGAGAAAGCTGTCTTCGATTAGAGAGCCAAAACAACACATTTCAGTCGCGAGCCTTACCTTGTGGAACCGGGCTCCAGAGAAGTATTGTAAGACACTTATGTTTAGCAATGCAGCTGCTTAACCTTCAGACAAGAAACAACTTGGAGATGCTGATGATTGAACCCACGACCTCACACATGCGAAGCACGCGCTCTACCACTGAGCTACATAAACTGACACGCGCAGTCTACCACTGGTGCGTTTTTGATGTATGTTAAATTGTATTCTAGGTCAAAAGCCGAATTCGAAGCAGTTCAACTTTGCTCACGACAAGAAATCTGTGTAATTTAGTCTGCAACTGGGCTTATGCTTTGTCTGTGAAATGTGTGAAAGGGGAATATGGAACGACGCTCAGTTCAAAGATCAACAATGGACCTGCTTAATATTTTTCATGAGCAACGTGTTGGAGATCCTGGGAGGGAACCCAGAGCCTCATACATGCAAAGATGAAGACAGTGGCTTTTTATACTCACGTTAGAGCAAAGGTTTAGGGATTCATTGTTCGTTATTTCCGGGAAAACTGTTTTCGGTTAGAGAGCCTAGACAATCCATTTTAGTCGCAAGACTCTTAAGTTCAGCAATGCAGCTTCTTAAACGGAGCGACATCCCCATGAACTTGGCTTTGACCGAGTGAACTTTCCAAGGATTTTTTATGCCCACTGTAGGCTTATTATACAACGAGGGCCCTTACATTGCTCGATATGTCAATGCAAGGTGGGTTCAGTTAGATGTGAAACCAGGCCATAGGGCAGTATTGTACAATCCGTTATGTGTACAAAATTCTCGGAACACACCCTACTAACGAACCTATTTAAACACTTTAGTCATTACTGGAAATACAAATCCTAACACTGAAGCATACAAAGACATTGTAGGGAACTGTGTTCTTGTAATTTGATCGGAACCGTTTGTGTAGCGCTCTTTTCTAAGCCAACACAAAAGCCCCTCTTGTGTTTGAGCAGGCCTTTTTACTGCAGTTTCTTGATTGGGCTGTTTTTTCTCAAGAGATCAGGTCAGCCTAGCTGTCTTTGACGTGTGCTTAACATGGCTCGTTGGTCTAGGGTTACGAGTCTTGCTTTGGGTGCAAGAGGTCCCGGGAATAAATCCCGGACGAGCCCTGCTGCCTGCAACCATACGACTTACTTGTTGTTTAACTAAGCTGATCAACTTTGCTTACAACAAAAAAACACTCGGAGATGATGGAAATAAAACCAGGGACTCATACATGCAAAACTCCCACTGAGATTCATCTCCGTGTACCTGGGTTTGACGTGATATTGTATAGTCAAGGTAGACCAAAGGTCTCGGGATACATTGCTCGATATGTCAATGCAAGGTGGGTTCAGTTAGATGTGAAACCAGCCCATAGGGCAGTATTGTACAATACGTTATGTGTACAAAAGTCTCGGAACACACCCTACTAATGAACCTATTTAAACACTAAATCCTAACACTGAAGCATACAAAGACATTGTAGGGAACTGTGTTCTTTTAATTTGATCGCAACCGTTTGTGCAGTGCTCTTTTCTAATCCAACACGAAAGTGCCTCTGTGTAAAAGCTTAGGTTCAGAAAGAAAAGAAATACAAAAGTTTCAGGGAAATGTTGCCAGATTCGTCGGGGCAAGCTGTTTTCAATTAAGACAGCCCAATCAATGTACTTTAGTCTAAAACTAGGCTTCTGCTTTGTCTGTGAAATGTGTGAAAGGCGAATATTGAACAATGCTCAGTTCGACAATCAACAATGGAACTGCGTGTGTTTCTTTTAAATAGGTAACGTCTTGAAGATCCTGGGATTGAACCCCGGACGATCAAAGGCTTGGGGAATCATTGCTCGCTATGTCCAAGAAAGCTGTCTTCGATTAGAGAGCCAAAACAATACATTTCGGTCGCGAGCCTTACCTTGTGGAACCGGGCTCTAGGGAAGTATTGTAAGACACTTATGTTTAGCAATGCAGCTGCTTAACCTTCAGACAAGAAACAACTTGGAGATGCTGATGACTGAACCCACGACCTCACACATGCGAAGCACGCGCTCTACCACTGAGCTACATCCCCATACATTTGCTATGGCACAAGCGTGTTTGTCATGGAAAACACACTTATTGTGCCACGGGTTCGCGGAGCAGCCAAATAGAGCACAGGCCTTTGTGGGATATGTGAGGTCCTTTGCTCCATGCCCAGCATCTACAAACATTTCATTTTTGTAAGCAAAGTTGAGCAGCAGCCTTGGCGAGTTTTGAACTAAGTGTCTTAGAATAATTCCCTTTTGGCTTGGTTTCACAGACAAGGTTTAATCCTACTTCCTGGCTAAAGTGCATTGGTTGATTGATCTGTCTTGACTCAAAACAGCTTGCTCCGACCTATCTAGCAACCGTGGCTTAATACGTGTGTTTTCCATGACAAAAACGTATTGTATGAGGTCCTGTGTTCAATCCCCAGCATCACCAAGTTGTTTCTTGTCTGAAGGTTAAGCAGCTGCATTGCTGAACTTAAGTGTCTTACAATACTTCCCTGGAGCTCGGCTTTATCAAGGTTAGGCTTGCGACTTAAATGGAATGTTGAGGCCGTCTAATCGAAAACTGCGTTCTTGGAAATAACGCGCAATGCTTCCCTAAGCTGCATTGCTGAACTTAAGAGTCTTGCGACTAACATGAATTGTCTAGGCTATCTAACTGGTTAACAGGACATAACGAACAATGCTTTGTTCAACCGTGAGTATAAAAAGCCATTGTCTTCATCTTTGCATGTCTGAAGCTCTGGATTCCATCCCACGATCTCCAAGTTGTTGCTCATTAAAAAAATCAAGCAGGTCCATTGTTGATCTGTGAACTTAGCATCGTTCAAGATTCCCACTTCACGCATTCCACAGACAAAGCACAAGCCCAGTTGCAGACTAAGTTACACCAAATGGGCCGTGTTAACTAAAAAAACGCTTGCTCTGACCTATTTAGCCACATCTGCCCAATCGCCAGGTTTTCCATTACTAAATAAAACGCACTCTCTGGCAGATGGGGAAGTAGCTCAGTGGTAGAGCGCATTCTTTGCATGTATGACGTTCTGGGTTCAATCCCCAGAATCTCCAGTTGCCGTCTTGTCGTGAGCAAAGTTGAACAGCTTCATTTTGGGGTTTGACCTAGAAGAAATCTCAACATAAATCAAAAACTTAATCGGTAGTAGGCTGCTTATGACAGTGTTTTCATTTAGATTTCGGGGAGCAGCCAAATAGAGCACAGGCCTTTGTGGGATGTGTGAGGTCCTTTACTCCATGCCCAGCATCTACAAAAGAAACCTACTTTCTGAATAAAGTGCACTGTATGATTGCACTGTCTTGACTCAAAACAGCTTGCTCAGACCTATCTACACTGTAAAAAGTTTAACTGCGATTTACTCAATTTTTTGTTGAAACAATTTACACATTTACACATTTAGTGAATTTTATAACTGTGAATTCAATCATATATACTGTTTATATTAAGTAAATTGAATTAAAAACATTAAGTAGTAATGTAAATCTGAGTAACTCCATTTATATATATGACAAATAAAATTGAGTAAAGTTATTCAGATTTACTTATTTATTGTCTTGCATTTACTCTGTTTAAACAGTAAATTTCACTAATTTTTTTAGTGTAAATTGTTTCACCAAAATAAATGAGTATATATAATTGAAAATATAGCAACTTTTTGTTAATATTTTCTCAATTTACTAAATGTGCATTTAATGTAATATTGGACTATCAATTATCAAAATGTTGCACTTACTTGTTTAAATCGTATTTACCCTCTACTCCAAGAGTACTTTACAATGAATAATAAAAACAAGTTATAAAGAATGCACCTGTGCACACATTATTTAAATTACAAAATGTATTTGTGAATTAATCATTTGACAATGTGATATCATTCTAAAAATCATTCTAACATTGAAGTATTTTGCATCTAAAATAGCCTCAAAGACTAAAACTTAATGGTGAATACCAACCATTGCACCCCCCTTTAAAGCAATAAATTAATAAATGCAATTGTAACTGCCACATTAAGATCAACATTAAAGGGATAGTTCACCCAAAAATGAAAATTTTGTCATTATGTATTCATCCTCAAGTTGTTCCAAACCTGTATAATTGTTTTCTTCTGTTAAATTCCAAGGAAGATATTTGAAGAATGTTGGTAAACAGACGGTTGGGCCATATTGACTTCCACGGTTATAAAATACTATGAAAAGTAAATGGTGTTCATCAAATATCAGAATGTTACCAACATTCTTCAAAATATCCTCTTTTGTGTTCAACAGAAGAAACATGTTCAGGTTTGGAACAATTAAAGGGTGAGTGTTTTATGAAAACATTAACATTTTTGAGCAAACTATCCCTTAAAGACAGTCAATCAAAAAAAATTCAACAGAAATACCCATTCTTTTCGATGATCTTGAATAGTAGAGCTGTTCACGTCAAGAACTATCACTTTGAGACAATTAATCAGATTAACTTTCGACAGGAAAAACAATTCTATGGGATGATCTGTACAAGATCAAGAACTATCCTTTGAAGACCATCAAAAAGAAAACTTTCAAACAGGTACCCATTTTGTGGGATGATGTTGAATAGTTTATCTAAGCAGCTGTTTTTTTTAGTCTCTGAACCTTAACAGACAGTTTTACTGGATCCAGTTCAAGAAGAAAATTTTGGAACACTTCAAATGAGTATCTGTGAGTCTTGGGATATCTCAGATCCAGCGAGTAAGTGAGACCCAAAATATAGCAGCAAGCTCTGCTGAGATGGGCAAGGTTTTTGAGGACATTGATGCCATCAATCACTACTCCTACATCTGCGACTGCCCCATTGCTCTGCAGGATGAAGATTTTATTAGCCTCCTCTGTCAGCTCCTCTTCCACAATGATGGTATGATCAGCAGAATCATATAGACACATTGTAAAGATTGCTGGTTAGACTTCACCCTAACTTTCAGCCAGAATGTTACAACACAGTGACAAATACACAAACACATAGCCTCCCTTCAGGTTGCTACAAACCATATTACAGGTGAAATCCTAAAGTTTACTGGGGAAGGTGTTACAAAATTTAACAGCACTTTTCTTGTTCTCCATTGGGAAATGCATCTTTAACAAAAAAAACATGACAACCGAAGAAACCAACATTGAGCTTCAATGCTGTATAACATTAAACATTTTTACCTAAAAAAAAAATATATTATTGCATATTGTGTTCAAGCAGAATGAAGGGCTCATATTAAGACTTTCTTATGATGATTTTACTGTGTATTAAGGACATTTACATTCTGTTCACAATGTTCTTGCAGTTTTCAGAAAGGTTCGGTTTCAGTCGACGGGTACTGCGTTTGCGTGTAGAGGAATTGCCAAACAGTATAGAAAACACTGCGGTTTTGAATATATCGGCGTTCATGTGTTCGCGTCCCCATAAAGGTTGAGACGCACAACATGAAAACTCCACAGCGCCACTTATCCTCGGAGTGCGGTAAATCACACGAAAATCAAACGGGCCCTGCTATGTAATGTCGGCCTATACAGTTGATGAGCTGATAAGACCCACGTCTAGTTGTTAGACCATGGTCAACGTTCCACAGGACGTTATTCATTCAAATATCCTTGGTGTATCAGCTTTTGACGCTTGAAATAATAAATACAAGGTGATTCAAAGAGTACCAAGTTACCCATTAAAAAAAATAGTCACTAGTACTAACTTACGATACAAACGGCTTCGACAACATCGTGAAAACTAACGTTACACTGTTAACACGAACATAGGGTCACAGTTTATTTATCTTTTGAATATAGTTTTACAAAAATATGCAGTATTAGCTGATTAACGTAACTTTTCAGAATTTCAGAGAAACCTTTTAGCTTGCTCCCGCTAAGCCGCGAAGTGGAGGTTAGCCAATGTTTTTTTTTAGCTGAAGTGAAATACAAAAAACGTTAAGAGTATATTCTTAATATTAAACTATTTGACACATTTCACAGACAAAGCCTAAGCCTAGTTTTAGACTTAAATACATTGATTGGGCCGTCTTAATTGAAAACAGCTTGCCCCTTCACATCTGGCATCATTTCCCTGATACTTTTGTTTTTCATTTCTTTCTGAACCTGGACTTTAACACGGAGGCACTTTCGTGTTGGATTAGAAAACAGCGCTGCACAACCGGTTGCGATTAAATTATAAGCACACAGTTCCCTAGAATGTCTTTGTATGCTGCAGCGTTAGGATTTGTACTCACAGTAATGACTGAAGTACGTTCGTTAGTAGGGGTTGTCCCAAGACATTTGTATACATAACGGATTATACAATACTTGCGTATGGGCTGGTTTCACAACGCAAGGCTAAAGCCAAGTTTCAGTCTCAAATGAATTACTTAGGCTCTCTACCTAAACCCAGCTTGCATTGACATATCAAGCAATGTATCCCTTGACCTTTGGTCTTGCAAAACACTCAACCGGTGTCAACCAGATACAACCAAACCTGACAGGAACCTCCTGGAGGATTAAACACTGGCAACCAAGAACTATTATTCAACGAAAGCAGGGCTCGTCCGAGACTTGAACCTGCGAGAATCATACACCTAGACCAACAAGCCACATTGTTACTTAAGCGCATGTCAAAGACAGCTGAGCTGACCTGATCGCTTGAGAACATCTATTTCTTTGTACAGAAAGATGCTCCAATGTGGATTGCACAATGAACGAAGTAGTGAAGTAAGAAGCACTGCTCAAACACAAGAAGTCATGAGCCCTCATTGTATAATAAGTCTACAGTTGGCAAAAAAACATGTTAAATACACTTGGTTGAAGCCAATTTCATGGGGATGTCGCCCAGTGGTATAGCGCATGCTTGCATCTATGAGGTCCTGGCCTCATTCCTGGCTTCGAAGATGTTGCTTGTTTAAAAATACAAGCAGCTGCTTGGTCGATGTTCGAAATTAAACATTGTTCAATATATCCATATGATGCATTTCACAGACAAAGCTTAATTCCAAGTGGCAGATTAAATCACACAGATTCCTCCATTATTCTACAACCGCACACTGTAGCAGTGTGGGGATCTAGGTCAGTGGTAGAGCGCATGCTTTGCATGTATGAGGTCCTGGGTTCCATCCCCGTTGTTTCTCATCTGAAGTTTAAGAAATTGCATTGCTTGACTGAAGAGTCTTGCGACTAACGTGGATTGTCAAGGCTCTCTAACCGAGAACAGCAATCGAACCCCTAAGCAAGAATCAAACCCCTTAACCGACAAGCCACATTCTCACTTAAAACGTGCAGTTTTAAGCACACTGGCATGTGGGGAGTTTGACTGGGGCGGGACACATGTCAAACTATAACGCAAGTACTTAAGGCGAGCTCAGGGAGGACGGAAAAGCTTGCTTTATTTCGATTTTCAGTATAAGTACGGATCTTGCGAAAGGCGGGCCTAATGATTCTGCGGGCATTTTGAGTTTTAAGCAGAAGGTGTCAGAAAAGTTACAACTGGGATATCTGGCTTGTGGCTGCAAAACGTTCACAGCGACGTTGCTTTTTGATCCTTCGATATCGGCTCTTCCTTTCATTGCGAAGCAGAATTCCCCAAACGTTGGATTGTTCACCCACTAACAGGGAACATGAGCTTGGTTTAGACCGTCATGAGACAGGTTAGTTTTACCCTACTGATGCCGTTCTTGACAGGTTAGTTTTACCCTACTGATGCCGTTGTACCCTACAGTTGTTGCTGAACTCCTCTAAGTCGGAATCCCTCCCGAAGCCATCGATACTACAGCGCTGCGGGAAGCTCCGTAGGCCAAAGAAAGCTGGGGGCACGTCCCCGGGTGGAGAGCCTGACGCGACGGGACCGGGGAGAGGCCCGACACGCGCCCTCCCTCTTCCGACACACACCCTTAGGTTGTGAGAGACTCCGTGCCAAATGACTCGTAGACGACCTGATTTTGAACCAGGGTGTTGTGAGTGGCAGAGCAGCTCCTTGCTGCGATCCATTGAGAGTCATCCCGAGTCCAAACTTTTGTCCAGGGAGTCCTAGCCCCTTCACCCTCCCCACCCCTTTTGGGGAGAGGTGGAGCGGGACACCGTCCAGGTGTACCAGCCGCAGCGTGTCGGCCAAAGTCCCCTCGGCCGGGGCGAAGACAGAGTCCCCAACCCTAAACATTTTGCCAACACATATGCCCATCCAATAAATGAAGGTGGTAAGAGTCCATGTGTTTCAACATTGATAAGTGTTATGATTAACCATCACTCATCTCAAAGGCTGTTTTCAAAATGGTCCCATAGGCTATGAAGGCTAAAAAAGTGACTTTTTACTGCACTCATCTTTTATGTTGGATAACTTGACATAAATTTATATATATATATATATATATATATATACATAATACACAACAAATGGGTCTGTTTGTTAGGTAAAATAAGGTTAGATTCACATTAAGTGACATATCCAGAGATGATCACAGTTCATAGATCGCTACAAACATGGTTATTTTTATATTTCTTGATTTACAAAAAATCAGTAATAGACACTGGTTTATGAGTTTACTTTCAGTTCAACACCCCCTAGTGGCGAAAGGTCGTCGGTTCGAAACGTAAATATCACGTGACTTTTGCCCCTGCAGTATGCTGTCCTATAATGTGACAGCGCTAAAGCGTTCACAGAGTGGGCCTTAAGCCTCAATAATAGGTGTGCTTTTTACCCCAAATAACATACATTTAGGATGTTATACTAAAATTTATGTGGTCGTTTTAACAATTCTAGTTGGCTATATTATTTATTTATTTATTTGTATTATTATTAGAGTAGAGCTCTGAGGTATACTCAGTACTCATGACATTTAATATTTTGGCTTTCATCACTTCAAATGTTGGTCTTGCTTCTATTAAAAAACAAATATTCAAAATTTGGTTGATTTGACACAGAATGGACCATTTGTATTTATTTACACATTTGGTTTTATGTTGTGAATAAATAATAATATTTATGTGTAATTTATATATGATTATGATTTGTAATGTCTTCATATTCGTAAAAGTGTAACAAGTTTAAATTGTGATGACTGGTTTCAGGTACAAATAAATATTCTTGTCATGTTAACTCCAATACAGTAGGGGGCAGATTCTCGTTTTACAACTTTGTTTGGAACATCAGTTTACCCTGTACATCTCGAATTTATTACTTAAGAATTTACAGTTGGATATGGATAAAAAGAAGAAACAGTATAATGTTACAGCGTCATCGGTGAGTAGTTGGTATGTGAAGGTGCTGTGCTGAACGAGATTTACAGATTTAGCTTGATTTTTACGCTGATAGCAGTTAACGTTAGCTTAGCACGACATTTGCTGGTGAACTTATCTTGTGTGGTTGTTTGATAAACTATCATGATTGCTTGGTCGTCTTCAGCATTTTGGATAACGTTCAACTTTTAGTTTTATTCTGCGTTTCAGCTGGTTGATTTGAAAGCAGAATTATATCGGAAACAGGAGGAATTTAAACACGACCGACTTGGCCAAGATGCCGGAGCTCTACAGAAGCCCAAGACCAAAATTAAAGTAAGCGCAATTACATGTAATAAATGTATTATTTCATAAAAACTGTGTTGTGTTTGATTGGTCGTGTGTGTTCTAAGAAGCCAAATGTCTGGTGTAAACAAAATGAAGGAGTAAACGCGCGCGCGCAGAAGGACATTCAGCAGACCACGGAGGAAGAAGTCACCTTAGATAAATCCAGGTAAGTGAAAAATAAAAACAGGGATAATTATACGAATAATATACAAGTCATGCACTATTAAGGTTAAGGTTTGTGTGAAACCATAAGAAAAAAAACACAATATTTATTTTGTATCTATTCTTTTAAACTATGTAACAATATGTATATCATCATCATTATATCAGAAGAAATAACACTGTTAGCATTCATATATAAATATCTATTATGTAAGGTGTAGTTCTGTTATTGCTCACCAGATGCATTTTTCTTATACTCAGACAGAAATTGCAAGAAAAGGCACGTTTGTATGAACAGATGACGAAGGGAGATTTCCCAGGTATAGGGTGGCTGGCAGGCATTCCTTAAATCTTTAATTAAATATCTTGTATTAATTGAAACACTCAATTAGACATTATTTAGCCTGACAATAAACAGAAAGCTATCAAACAAGGCAGTTTTGTCTTTTTAGATGAGGAGACTGAAAGTCTTTACCTAGTGGACTTTACCCAAAAGATTATCAATCAGAGGAATGAAACGAATGTAACAGAAGACCGAGACGAGCAGGTCTCAGAGGTGAACATCCAAATTCCACCCCCGCTGAATGCAGATGAGGAATGGTATGTATATACATGTGTTGTACACATGAAATCACAAAAAGATTTGCATTTTAATTTCTGTCGCTTAACTTGTTCTTCTTCTGGAAGGGTGGACTATGTTGATGCCTTAGGACGTTCACGAAGATGTCTGAAAAAAGATCTACCAGATTTTCAGAAAATGGACCAAGATCTCCAGAGCAAGAGGCAATTGAAATCTTCTGACCATGTCGTTATTTATAGGTACAGTAGTTACTAGACCACCTGCCTATTTAGCTAATTTCTAATTTGTGTCATTGTGCGCAGGGTGACTGGAGCTGACCGGACTCTGTTATCTGAGGACATGAGGAGGGAAATGAAAAGAGAAGAGTGGGAGAGAGAGGAGGAGGAACAGATGAAGAAACCTGTCGGGCCTATTCACTTTGAGGATATCAGAGAGCAAGGTGCCGAGTAGGCTTGATCTCACACTACACGTACACTAAAACATTTTTACATGCACAGGACACATGGCAAATACTTGCTTATGAGAGAGTTTAAGCAAAGGCTGAATCAAATCTGCATAGCATCTCACTTTAAAATGTGTCTGTCTGTTTCAGAGGCCAGAGAGCTTGGTGTTGGTTATTTTGCTTTTTCCCAGGATGTAGAACAACGCAGAAAACAGAGAGAGACTCTTGACATGTTGAGAGACCAAGTCAGTATACTTCAAAAGAATTATCTACAAAACTGAAATAATAATATAAATTTTTCTCCGAATTCTCTTTTTCTCTAAGACCACAGATCAACGCTGCAAACGAGAACAACTTAAGGAGAAGAGAAAAGCTCTGCTTGCGTCTCGACTGGCTAAAGTAAGGATGAGGAAGATGAAGAAAGGCAAGCTGGAAACAGAAGTTGAAGGCAATGGTGCATGTTCTTTTTTTTGTTATGAAGCATACAGAGCATGTGGGACCTTATTCTGGTGATGCATTCTTAAATGCTTATGTGCATGTGGTTGTTTTTTTGGCTAATTGGGTGATCTGTGCTCTCTTGTAGCTGGTGCAAGTGGGGCTCAGAATGATAATGAAGAAAATGATGATGATGCTGTAATCGGACCTCCGCTACCTGAGAAGGTTGCGAAAGTCGAGGTGGAGATCCAGGAGAGGAAGGACACTCAACCTGGCATTCCACACGTCAGAGAGTGGGACAGAGGCAAAGGTAATCTGGGGTTTACAGAACCGTAAACTAGGGATTCAACGATTATAGATATTGTTGATACAGTTATAGTCTGAGGAATAATCTGGGTTGCACGATTATGACGATTATAATGCATGCATTCATTTCTACATTTTTACTGACCCTGACAAAAAATTTACTTGCCTGCTGCAAAAAGTCATAAATAAATTATAATGTCTAGTTATTAGTTTTTATTTTTACTAGTGGTGGGCATAGATTAATCTAGATTAAAATGGCTCATTTGAATTCTGCCGAAGGCATTCAGAATATGTGTGCTACCCAAATAATGACTAAAAGTAAGTCTTTGAGAACGGGTTTCTCAAGCCAGGTGGCGCATTAGACCAGGGGCTCATCTCCTGTTTCCAAAATGCATCACAAACTGCTTGAGAAAGCTGTTCTACTATGATCATTTGTGATGAAAATTAAATTATGTTCAATAAGATGAACTTGTGTTTACTTCCGCATTAGCTAAGGGCTGCTTTGCATTTAGGTGGTACTTGAGACTGGAAGAGCTCCCACAGTACATTTACATTTAGTCATTTAGCAGACGCTTTTATCCAAAGCGACTTACAAAGAGTTAGGGAGCAACAAGCGATATGTCACACAGGATCCATAATACATTAGGTGCCAATACAAAGTTACTGGTTTCAACTAAAGCTAGACCACTACCTGTTGAGAGAAAGTTTTTTTTTTTTTAAACCAACTGTATGTAAATTGGAAGAGCTCCCACAATTGGAAGAGCTCCCACAATTCCGTACAGTAAACCAATTCCACATTGAACAAGGTGCAAACAACCTTAGTCTTGTCGAGGTTTCCATTGGGAAGCTTCTTAAAAATAAATTTTCCCTGAAGCAAACCCGGCGGCTTCATAGCTGCATCCATGTTAGCACGTCACGTTTGATGTGGTAATTTCACAGTAACGTTATGTTGTGTTCAGACCAACCGTGAATGGCGCGACAAGCGCGAGTGATTTACATGTTAACTCAATGCAAAGACGCAATAGACCTACTTGCTACGGGGATCGCGCGAATGAAGCCCTGGTAATGAGATGATGAGGCTCCGCGAATGACGTGCATCACGCGAGTTGAAAAATCTCGTTCTCGCCCCTACAGTGCAATTAAGCTATGTATACATCCGCGCTAAAATATCAAGGTGAAAGTCATCATAGCATGCGTAGAATAGACCCAGCTCCCAACCCAACTTTGAGAATAGATTAATGGCGACATTTTTATTATCGCGCGATAAGAGTCTCATGGCGTTAACGCAGCACGTTAACGCCGATAACGGCCCACCACTAACTTTTACCTATGCAATCTTGATTAATAAGATAATAATACCATAAAACTATTAGCCTAACTCTAATAATAATAATAGTCAATCAGTTCGTACATTTACAATTAGTCATTTAGCAGACACTCTTATTAGTTAGGAAGAATGTTCCACAAGGAAGGAGTTGTGAATGAGAATGATCAGGAAAGCGATTTGCTGCCCTTATTGGAAGGCGATACAAGAAGCAGCTGGTTTGCTGAACCAGTACAAATTATGTGCAATAGCATGTAATAAAGCAAACATACAAATAAAATAAACAGTGCTTTTTAGGTGTTTCAGGTTGCTCTAACTGGTTATTAGGTACAGAAACTGAGGAGTCAAATGTAAAATAACACTTCATAGTCTGCACAGTATAACGAAATATATATCAAACCATATTTAAGTTATTAAAGGTGATCAGCAAGGAGCAGTTTTTTTTCTTTGTTTTTTGTTGTTTGATGCCATTAAAACATATATTTTTTATGCTGCTGTCCCTTTAAGACCTAGCACGCACGAATCACATGCTTCCCCCCCTGCACCCCCCCCCCCCCACTGTTTTCGTTTGAAACAAACTAAAAAGGTAAATTGGTTCAAATTGCGCCAGGAGTAGACTTTTTTGGTGAATGTACAAGTAAGATTGGCTCTTTGGTCTCTCTGCCATAGTTAATAATGTTTGTCGTGGCCTCTGTGTATATGATAAGCACGGCTCTTTAACTGGTGCACAGCTGGTGTAACTTTGTTTTCATTTTGTGCACGTTGCAACAGTTCTGTTTCGTGCAACAGAAACATGTGGTATAGTGTTGCCTTCACGATTAATTAACCGTGATGTTTTTAACCGTGGTTAATTGTTAATTGCTGCATCCCTACCGTAAACTAGAACCTTTTGGATATTCCGCTTTTTCTTATCATTTGCTTTAATATATTTCAGTTTTACTTTCATTTTGTGTTATGTTTGAATTCTTACAATTAAACCTTTTCTTTTCCAGAGTTCTCCTGGGGTCAGTGGACAAGTCGCTGTCGGGACGAGCGTGATTCAGAGTTTGCTCCACCTTCTGCTTATTTCAAGGGCAATGACAGCCGAGCTGCAGAGAAGGGACAGGGCAAAGCAAAACTTCCTTTTAAATGGTCCGAGTCCCAGAGGGCCACAGAAAGTGATACAGATAACACATCCACCCCAGCGCATGCTTCTAACATACCCACATGTACACAATACCAACATATGCAGCATCCGCAACCCCAGACGGATCACACACAGAGTTTAGATGACCTTTTATCATTCTACAAACATGCCACCTGAACTGTAAATCTTGGAAACAATCATCGTGCACATCTTTGTGCTGCAAATTTTTACTGAACTGTAGAATTAAAATACATAACCTTCTGATTGTCATGTGTTATCTGATCATAATGCTTATCTTTTTTTTTTTAATACAGGACTTTATGCAGATTTTCTGGCAACAATATATTGTATAAGATTTGAAAGTGAGACTTCACATTGCGCAAACAAATAATTAAAAAAAGAGATTGCCTTTTGTTTACAATAAAAGCATTTGTTTGTGTTATCTTTAAATAATCTAACCCCACTAATCTTAGGACACTGTTTCATGTGTCCTATAGACAAGGTCAACACACTGCCCAGTTAAGAGGGAACTTAACCCACTAATAGCAAAAGTCATTCAAAATCATTGGATTGAGTCCTAAAGGAACAGAACATTTTGATTTTACCAGAGCTGCTGAGACTTGGTCACTTTATCCATGTTAAGCTTTCTTTATTCTTTTTCTTAAGCATGAGAGTGTTTTAACTCGCTCAATATTTTCACAGTGATCTGTTTTGTAGTTGAGGTTCAGAAATGTAGCCCAGGGCTTGGATTGCACATACCTAGAAACAAATGCATAGAATAATGCATTGTAAGTCACTTAGAATAAAAGTGTCTGCCAAATGCGTAAATTAAATACTATGATGAATCTTATGTGCAAAATGCAGCATGAGCGTTTTTCTAAGGCTGGGCAAAGTTTATAAGTTGCACATGACTGCAGTGAAACTTTGTGTTTGGTTATTCAGTAGCCTATGATGAGTTTTTTACAAGTTACATTGTTTTCAAGTGGAATATGCATACACGGATCCAATAAACTCACTCATTTTATATGCTCTTGAAAAGTGGACACAAATGTGAGTATATATTGGATAAAATAAACACACATACTACCGAATCACAGGACCACAACACGGTGACCTTTGGCTCGAAGGATATCCTGTCTCCACAAGAATGCGCAAGCATTTTGAGTTTTTGTGCCAACAAGAGAGTGAGGACGGTGGTTGAATTTTAAAATCTGATTGTTAACTCGCAGTTTTCTCATGTGTCACTATTTTTTCTTTGGAATCACAGATTTGAAGTTGAAAGCCAATTGAATGCAAGGGAGATGGTAAGTAACCACTTTTGGTTGAGTTGTTGATCATCATATGATAATTTGTGAACAAAAATACTTAAGCAAAGTAGGCTATTACAAATGTAATACCGGTAAAGAACTGTAAGTACCAAAGTAAATCTCAGATTTTGTTCTTTTTGAGTTACTTGTAACCAAATTATTCATATTGTCACAAAAAATACAATGATTTGGATTGAGATTTTTTTGAATGTATGTTTACATGTTTGTGGGTGGTTAAGGACAGTTCAAACGCAGAAGCAGAATTAAGTGTTACTGCAAGCAGTATTATGATCACTGATGTGTCAAAGGATGGAGATATCCTGACTTTTGCCATCACTTCCCAGAAAGTAAGTTGAACATGGATTTACTTTTAGGCTCATCAACATCTAAAATATTCCAAATATGTCCCCTTTAAACATCATTTTTCTTTTGCTCAGTTTTATAGTAGTGGTGGTGTATGTGTCTTTCGTACATATGAGGACTTTGAGTGGCTTCAGCAGAATTTTTTCTCACAAGAAAATGTTCCTGGACTTCAGGGAGTCATAGTGAGTCACATTGTAAGAATTTCAATACACAAGGCATGTTTAACTTCAGAACATTCACCGGATTGTGTCTTTCTACAGTTTCCCCCTTTACCACCTAAAGCTCTACCATCACCGTTAAACACACCATCTAAATCACTCAAACAACTTGGTATGTTTAATTTGTGTCTAAGTGACATTTTTTTTGTTTCACAGCTCAATAATAGTTATGTGTGTGTAATGTTATATTGTGTATTTATGTTGCAGGTTTCTTGGCTCTCGGGCATGATTGGCAGAGTTATTGTAAAGCTTTGGAGTTTTATCTCCAGCAGGTGGCGACACACCCAATACTCAGCAAATGCAAGGCGCTGGACAGCTTCCTTACAAAATCAGAGGTGCCTTATAAACACAAGCAGCATGGTTTTTATAATATTAACCCAATGAAAACAATATTGTGATGGAAGCTGCATCCCTTAATCTCTGACCATTTGATTAGTTTTTAAATCCGTTGAAAGAACTGTAATGGTGCAATATTGCTAAAATGAGCTTTGAACCCATTAAACTATAATTTAACTTAAGATTTGTTTTGTAGTTTAGTAACCATAGTAACCACAGTAACATATAGTTTTCTCTCACCATATTAACAATGGTTAACCATGGTATTTGTCAAACTATGGACAAATTCAACATTTTACCGTTTTTCCTTGGTTAGTTAAGGGAATGAATTGTAAAAAATGCTGTTGACACTTGTCGTACACTTGTCATTGTATGTTTATTTTGTTCAGTCTCCGGGAAAACAGCGAGGCAGGAAGGGTATATTAAATCGCCTCAGTCAGGCTGTGGAGGGGATGAGAAAGGAAAGTCACAGGGTATGTGTTTGGGGTATATGTTTATTTGAGGGGGCTTGAAATGAATTACATTCAGAAACTGTTCTAGAAGCAAGATTATGAGATCATGAGAACATAGGTTTAAAAAGTTACTTTAAAAGTATATATTTATATATAAACCTAATTTATTATGTATAAATATGTCTGACTCTGAAGTATTCATTTAATACCCTCAGGACGTGGATGACTTCTTTCAGAAAGAGAGACATAAAAACACAAATCGTGCAGCTTTGTCAAAGGCTGCAACAGAGGTACTCTGCTCAAGCAATATTTAAGCTTTTTGAATCTGTATGTGGCCAGTAAATTGTCCTTTAATTGTGAGCATTTTGTTTGTCCTTAGAAAATACTTGACGTTGTGTTGACTGAGCAAAGTAAGTGATTGCATAGTTACATTAACATGATCAGTAAACATAGAATATATAGTCTTATAAACGTGTTTGTGTGTTTACAGAGCTCTCTTTGGCTTGTGGGCATTTTTCCACTTGTCTTCATCTCTGTGTAAATCAGGATGATGAAGCTGCTGTTGCATTCTCCAAGTTAGAATTTAATTCTTAAACTTACCCTGTGTTTCTGCCTACAGTGACAAGCTGTGGTTTATCCAGTTATTTTTTTGTGATTTCTTTAGGATTTGCTTGAAGCTGTCAGATATCGTTGAAGCAGTAATGGTAAGCCCACTTTACAAGATCCCATGTACCCTATAATATGTTTAACTTATTTTATTTTTTTGTTTCTGTAGAGAAATTTTGAAAAAGTTGCCAATAACAACATCTCCACTCTTGGTATGGGCCTGGACTTGGAGGCTCGCTATGAGGAAGCAGAGAAAGTATGTTTTTGGCAAAGCCATTTAGTTTTAATTTGCTGTGCAGCCACACTTTCCAAAAGATTGGAAGTATGAAATTAAACAAATAATGGCCTACATTGCAGACGTGCCGACTCATGGCATTGTTCTGCCAATCTTATCAGGCCCTGGAATCCTACTGTATGTCTGCTATAGTAGTTTTTTTTTAACTTTACCAAGGGAGCGACCAACGAATATGATGAATCTTTTATGAGGACCCCATTCCTAAAATACAAATTCATCTCTATATATTTTTTGAATAAAGAAACATTTAAGATGTGTGGAATAAATAATAACTTTAAATAATATCTGTGATATCGTTTAGACAACATGTTAAATAAATGACTAAAATGAAATTATTGCTCATGTATAAATCTGAACAGAGACATTTTTAATTCAAACATTTTTGTACTATAGTAATTTTCATTACATCTTTGCAAAGACTATACTTTACAAAGAACATTGAGTGAAATAAAGGAAACTGTACAAAGAAAAACTCACTATGAAGATAAAAAAATCCTGAAAAGTATGTAAGCAAAAAAGAAGACATAAACACTTATAAATTTGAACACTTCTAAATGAAACAATAATAATGTTCAGTAAACTTTGAAAGACTTTGCTTTGTCCTGTAATTTCTCTTGAGATTTGATGGGGACCCCTAGAATCTTCTGGAGGTTACTCAGATCCCAGTTAAAAAAATCTCTGCTATAGAACAGTAAAGAAGGAGTTTGCATGTAATCTGTGACATATTTTTCATTTTAAAGATCTAATTAAATATAACAGATTAAATATAATGAATCATTAAAATGATAGTACATTATCTGTCTTTATGTTGTTGCAGGAAATGCTTTTCAGAAGAACTTGTAAATTGATCGAGCTGGAAACAGTTAAGAAGAACACAGAAAAAGCCAAGGCCAATAAAAGAGATGTGGTATGTTCTTTCTTTCTTTCCCTCCACATTGATAACATCTCTACAAGCTGTTTTGGATAGTTTACATTTATTTATGTAGCATTTATGTATGCCTTTATCTTGATTAACTTGCAGATGTGAGAGTATTTAACATTTTGTGTAAAGAGTGAACAATAAGTATTCTACTTCATAGGTATGTTAACAAGTAAATATCTTACCGTGAGTTACAGTGAGCTACAGCACACTGTAAAACTTTGCTGTAATTTTGCTGCAGGTTTGCCAGTAACTTACTGTAGATTTATGTAAAATTTTGTTTTAAACATAAACTTACTTAGTTCTTATATTTTCTTTCATAAAACAAGACTAAATATCTTAGGTCACTTTTGTTATGTAAATATATCGTAATTTAAGTTTTTATTTTTTCCAGCGTTTCTGTGCTAATGAGATCAGAACATTTTGCTAATTTTGAAGTGATTCAATTTAGATTTAAGTAAAGTTGAACTCAAATTGAATACACTACTAATAGGAAAGTAGTTATTATGTAAGTTACTGGCAAACCTGCTGCGAAACTACTTCAAACTTTTACAATGCATAAAATAATATCCTAGAGAATTTAGTTTATAGCAGCAGTTTGGGCAGGGCACTTTTCAAAAATGACAAGTCAAGGTTCGACTTGTTTCCATCTCTGTGTATATATAAAAAGAATGAAAAATTTTGGGGTTAATCAATAACTGCAGAACGAATACAGTGTGTGTTTTCAGTTGTGTCTAGAGAGCACATATAATGGCACACCCAAAGAGTCTAATGCAACTTATGAGAGTTGGCAAAAAGAACAGACAAATGGATAGACAGTTGTGAAAGTGAAGGGAAAGTGGAGAAATAGTCAGTCATAAAATCTCTACAATGAACTATTGTACTACGCTCCCACTCCGCTGCCCATGACCTCTCTCTTCTTGCATTTCTTTGCACAAAAATGTAACGTGTGGTTGAACAAAGTACAGAGGGTGACGCATCAAAGTACAAATGGAAATAATCATGTTTTCTATGTAGATGGAGGAGGTTCAGAAAGCTTCAGAGAAAGAATTCTCCCTCATCTCATCCGTGGCTAAACAGGAGGTAAGTTTAATTTTTAAGCTGATTGAGTATTTATTTTGAGGGAATATAGGACAAATTGTCTAATTATAGGGCTATTTTGTGGCAGATTGAGCGCTTCCATAGCTCCAGAGTGACTGTGCTGAGGAGCTTCCTTGTTGGATGGTGTGAAAAACAGCTTGACACAGCAAAGGAGTGTGCCAAACTCTACTCTCAGTATTTGGACGCTTGCAAAAACCTGTTTTCAGAATAAAGAGGAAGAAACATTAACTAGCAGAAAATCCTAATATTGGTGTTAATGTAATTCAGTTGTTACAAAACAACTGAAATATCAAAACAAACTAAAGTTATCAATTATCTTTATGAATCACTATTCTATATAATTTTAATGTACTTGAAGTTTAAAATTAGCTCCACGCAAATTTCCAATAATTTAAGTTACTGATTTAAAATGATCCAGGTTTATACGTCATTCCCGTAAAAATGAATAAGCATTAAACACTGAAAAGTAAACTTTAATCCCAATGTAACATCAAGGTCCGTAGGCCACGCCAGGTTTTCTTTAATGTAAGCTTGCAATGAAGTAAATTAAAATTGTTTGCATATTACATAAGTGTGTGTGTATGTTACTCTGAAAATATCAAACTATTGAGTGAAATGTCAAAATTATACTATAAATATATACAAAAAATACACTGACAATAAAGTAATCTTACACAAACATAATTACTGTAATGATGTAATAATTTTATAAGGCTTCTAAATTACAGTAGGTCAACCTCACCTTTTTGAAATTTTTATATATCTTTACAACTAAATGCAGATATATTTCAAAATATATTGATAAAAACAAAGTTGGTTATTTTATTTTATAACTTTTTATTTTCTCTCTTTAATCATTTCACGGTAAGTTGAATTACTCAACTCAACTTTATTTATATATAAGTCATATACCTGTAAAAACAAGAAAATGGTGAAAACACAAAAGACAGACATACAAATGCTCCAAACACATAATGTGCATACATATTTACACTGACAATTTACATTGACATAGACGCACACACGCACAGTGAAAGCACACATTTGAGATAAAGGAGAGAGAACCACAGGTCAAATATTAAATGGACTCTAAATTCTTATATGCTATATTAATTATGTCTAACTTCTGAATTCTTAAGCAGCCCCCCCGGCCAGGGAAATAGTGCAAAACAGTATGCAAATGTTTGTACGAATGTCTGCCAAATGAATAAATATTAATGTAAATAAATGTGAAAAGACATACAGAGCTGCATTCCATTCAGGAGCCCCATTCAATATGCCATAATCTCTTTAAAGGGTTTACCCAAAGGAGTGAGAACTTTGAAGGGCCAAAAAAATCATCATCTATTCAACTGTAAGACTGCGCAGTATTTCTTTAGCTTCTTCAAGGGACAGGCCATCCTTTCATGAAAGGTTGATGTCAGCATTTTCACAACAAGTGAGACTTTCTTTAAGCTTTTCTTTAGGAAAATGTAGGACACCGTTAAAATCAAACGCTAGGGTAATGTGATCCCACACATAGAACTGGTTAATAACAGGTTCAGTTACTGCTATTTTGTTCTCTTCATTTAATAACAACTGGAATTCAAGGTTTCCACAAATGGCTTGTGCTTACCAGATCATTGTATCCCCATTATAATCAACAAATAAACTGGATTCAATCTCTGGGAAATTTTTAAAGTTCTCATTGACTTCTGGGCTGTGTATAAGAACAACATGATCTCTTGTTTGTAAAATATGGTCTTAAATTCCCTGAGAACTGGATTTTTCCCTCCACACATTTCATTCCTGTATTCTTCCATCAGTTCAGTCAGGGGAAACGTGAAGCGAAAGTTACCATAGCGTGATTTCTCATTGTCGAATGCAGGGGATGTTGTGAATTTATCCAGGAACGGCTTCTGCCTTTCTCTTTGCTCATGGGTTCTGTTTGGATGCGTGTCCTCTAGATAACGCTGTTCAGCAGCTCTTATACTTTGATTGTCGATCTTCAGATTGTCGATCTTCAGACCAAGAAAACTTATCTTGTCTTCTTCCAAAACCCTGAAAACCCCCTGAGGCCAAGATTCCCCGAAGACCATCTTCATCAGTGGCATGAGTCACCTCAGAGATGTGAAACTCAACAGGGGTTGGATAGTTTGGGATTCTTTTAGACAGGTATTGCAAGATCCTAAATTCATAATTTAAATGTATTTTGGCAAAATCGTTGCATATTTTAGATGCATTTTCCTCAATCTTAATTCTCAGATCTTTAATGCCAATGTGTCCATCATGACTGACCTCAGTCAGATCACGTAAATTCCTTCCCACACGAAAGACAGTCTGTAAAGATAAGATGTTTGTATGGTTCATTTAGAACAGCCTGTAACCACATTTAATTTGATGTAGTCTGTGTGATGTTTATAAAAACAACAATAATATCAATCTTACAACTAAATTTGTATCCACTATTTTATCAGTTCTGAGCACAGTAGTTTGTTTTTCTGAAAACAAGAGCAGGAATGATCATTTCATATGAGTAGGGTTTGACATTAAAAAAAGGAACACCTAATTTAGCTTCCGAAAAATAATTATTGACACATATGATATTTCATCTGCCCATCCAACTTAAAAGTTTTGAGACATTTAAACTGACAGCCTCACATACACAATATCATAAAATGAAAACAGACATTCAGAGCAACCAAAATATCACTTCTAATAAACAAGAAAAATAGCGTTCACTTAATGAGCATTTTAACATTTTATGTAAGCCTTCTAGTCTGTTTTAATCACGGCGGTGCTGTTATGTGAAGAATGTTGAGAATTGCTTACGTCAGACTGGTCTGCGTTTGCCATTTCACGACCTTTGAGCCTCTAAGAAATCCCTCTTTGTGAAAAAGTAAAGCCAATGAAACACGCTAAAGCGTGTTCCATTTCTTATTCTGTACTGCCACGTCTGTATGGGCAGGGCTTTCATTTCAGAAAGCCTACCAAAGATAGCTAATCCAAATGAAACAAAACTAAATATATAAAGAAATACTTTTAGATACATTTGAATGATTCTAACACTAACATTAGAAATCAATGTTATTAATTAATTGTACAATATTCTTACACTGTTAATATAGTTTTTCTTCAACATGCATTAAACATTTGCTCAGCTTATATTTTTGATTTCAATAGCTTTTAGATTCTTTAATGCTTTCTGAGTCCATTATTTTTATTATCCTCATAAACACTAAAAAAAACACTAAACTGGGCAAGACAAAAGTGTGTAAAAGCTATTGACATATACAGTAATTTATTATAAACATTAGAGACAATCTCGCTCCAGAAGTTTTCTTTTTTCTTTATTCATTCTGACAATAAAAACCAGCAATAATTTATAAAGCAGAGTTGAAAACAAAATCTGTAATTTGATTTAAATGGGACAAAAAGTACTATAAAATCAATGTAATATACACTTGGGGCTAACAAGTGTGCACAGGTTCCTCAGCAAACTAATAGACATGGGCAACAAGTTAATATCATTCAGAAAAGCAAAAATTTATTGGTATATGACATTCTGTTTGAGTACATCCAAGCATTACCATAATATTTACAATCAACATAGGGATGACATTTCTGTATTCAAGATAACTATGAATGGAACAATAAAGATTATTGAGGTGCTTAGTGGTGGGAACATTCAGCATTTCTCAACATTCAAAAGCAAATTACATATTGACCTTCTCTTGTTACCTGAAGGCAGTTTTTAGTAAATGTGACTACAATGACCACTTTTACAGAAAATTGGTCTTATAAAAATTGTAACCCATTCATATAAGAACATCATGTGTCGTGCATCTTGTGCACATCTGTTCAGCTATTTTATCCAAATTGATATATATAAAAAAGAAAGTTCTTAAAATAGTTGCATTACATATTATAATATATATAATAATTCTAAATATACAATAATATAGTATTATAATAATATAACTATATAATTATTTCAAAATATAAAATCATATCAGTAAATATCTACACAAAGTGCAACTGTAAAGAAAGTTTAACTGTACTGAGGTTAAAAGGTTAAACCACATTTTCACCTCTTTCAGTGCAGAAACCATGTGTGGAGGTGAGGGGAGGTAGTCTAAAGGAGATGGCTTAATACTGGGGCCACTGGCCGGAAAGGACCTTAAAATAAAAGCCACAACAATCCAGTTTGCCATCAGAGCTCTTTGTCCTTGGTGCCCCCAATACTTGCGTTTCCCGGTCCATATTCGTTTTTTTACAGATTTAAAAACACCCATGACAAAGAAACCTCAAGTTTATACTTATTCATCAATGTACCTGGTGACCTTACTACATAAAAGCCATTTATTGCTCAATATTAACAAGTTTTAATACAACACACTTAATAAAAATAGTATATTTACTAGATTAGAACTGATTTGGTTCATGGGCGTGTTGGTCTAATATAACTGACGGCTATTTATACCAAACCGAGATTACTATTCTGATCAGCCGATTGGCCTGAACACACTTACTCTTTGTTTGTTGTTTTGATGGTGAACAAAGGATACTTATACAGTAACATCTACAGCAAGTTTACAGCTAAAAGTGAGAACATTTAATCAGTTTTACTACGAATGAGAACGAGACGATTACCAAAAAATAAACTCGAAACACTTTACAGCAAAGCACAGAGACATCAACATTTGAAAAAACTGAATGAAACATTAAAAATAACCCGGATTTGATTGGAGAGTGTGTTCTCCTCTATGCACAAACGTTCACACACATTAATACACCTGTACATCACACCACACTCACACAGCTATTCATTAATTAGACTGGGATCTTAACTGTACAGTACTACCTTTGTGTGAGTGAGCGCGCGCGTGTGTGTGTGTGTATGTGTGTAAAATAGCGGGGAAGAATTAATAATACATGTATATTTTTAGCATAACTGACTGACAGAATTTCAAACAACCGACGCCAAGTACGTAACTTCTTCAGTTTGTGGACGTACATCACAGTATCTCCTGTGAGGACAGAACAACAAAACATCAACCATTACACCTCCAAACAAATAATCTTTATAGCACTGTAGTACCCTTGTCATCGGAATGTATGATATGGCTAGAGGTAATGCAGAGGGGTGGGAACGGAAAAACAGGGAAAATGGACAACAAGCAACACATGAAATTTACGTCAGAGAGCGTGTGCTTGCCTTTTTATGTGTACTTGAGCGTGCTGTATCCTTGTGATTTGAATTGAGGGATTTCCATACAGTAGTTTTAGACATTTCATCAGATATGTTAATATCAGAGGGATCAGTCCTGGACAACAAGCAGACACAGGACACAAGAGGAGCAACAAGGGGGAAAGCAGAGAGTTGTTAGAATATCTGTAAATACACAATCAAAAACATATTGTCGTGTTAACAACCAGGCGTATTCGACACTCTGTGTCCCCCGTGGTGTTGTTGCGCCCCAACTTTATGTAGGGCATCATAAGACAATTATATTAAAGAAAACATTTACAGTGGAATTTCAATTGCCGGGAAAAAATGGTATCACGTGCCCAAATGTTCACCATTTCACATCACAGTGAACTGGAAACGGACACGACTCACACTAAACATACAGGGGGTAAACAAAATAATGTAAAAACTGGGAAAGTAGGTTATATCCTTTTTAAATAAGGAGTTGGATGGACTACCATTTTTGCATTTAATATAGCTTTAAAACTTCTCGCAATAAAAAACAGTATACAGCTTTTAAATAGTCTCCAGTGGGATGTTGTACTGTTCGTCTATCACAGCATGTTCTACAACTGTTACTTGGCTAAACTTGCCTCTCTAGTCTTTGGAATTTAGACTACCATACCAAGCTCAACCACAAGCTCTGGTTCGGGAACTGTTCTGTTGCTGAGCGCAAGGCACTGCAGCGGGTGGTGAAAACAGCCCAGTGCATCACAGGGACTACACTCCCTTCCATTGAGGACATCCAGAAGAAACGCTGTCTGCGTCGAGCTCGCAGCATTCTCAAGGACTCCTCTCACCCCGCTCATAGACTGTTTACTCTCCTGCCTTCCGGTAGGCGCTTCAGGTGCCTCCGGGCAAGAACCAGCAGACTAGGAAACAGCTTTTTTCCCAGAACTGTTTCATTATTGAACTCTGCTCCCCACTGATTCCACTACCCCTCATAACTTTAACATTAATGCTGCTATTACATCGTTTACATTGCACTACAGGGCTGCCATGCATGACTGAACTGTCCACACCAGTACTTCATGTTATCTGCTCTACCGGACTGTTTACACACACATAGCATCATTTGCACTCTATACTGCTCACTTGCACACCAGGAACATTGCACTGAATGCTCATTTGCACTAATGGACTACTTTCATAACTGCACTAACTTCTCTACTGCACTGTAACTCATCTATTGCATTAGTGCATCTATTGCATAACTAACTGCATCTACTCATCTATTGCACTATAACTTCAATAACTGCATTAACTCATCTACTGCACTGTAACTTCAATAACTGCACTGTAACTGTATTAACTGCATCTACTCATGTATTGCACTTTAACTTCAACAACTGCATTAACTCATATACTGCACTGTAACCTTAATAACTGCATTAACTCATATACTGCACCGTGCCGGTAATAACCGCATTAACTCATCTATTGCACTGCAACTTTAATAGCTAATGTCTGTAATTAATGCACACTTAAGTCACTTGCACTATTGTATAGTCTATATTGTTATCTGTTCATAACCACCTGCACATTAATGTTCACAGTATATAGCCTTCTGTATATATTGTTCATAGTACATACCGACTGTCATATTTTCATAGTACATGCCCATTGTAAAGTATTTTCCTAATATTGTATTCTGTATTTATTCACACTGTATATCTGCACTTGCTAATTGCACTTCTGGTTAGACCTAAACTACATTTCGTTACACTGTACTTGTATATGTGTAATGACAATAAAGTTGAATCTAATCTAGATGTCAGTGTCCAATACGTTTTTTTTAAACTGGACTAAACTACAGGACCCATTCAACAAATTGTTTATTTAATACAATTATTATACAATAATATAATAATTTAAATTAATATTGACATAAAATAAATAAAATAATAATAATAAGTATATTATTACAAACTAGCCAGACCGATAAACAAACACAGACCGGGAATAAGCTGCAGTCCAGGTGTCGTGTCCGATGAAACGGTCAATAGTAATATAAACAGGCCCAGGTTTACGCCCCAATTTAAGAAACCCACAACGTGGCAATACGACACTCACTTCTCCCAGCCAGGAACCTCGGAGTCACAATTGATGAACAGCTGTCCTTCAATGATCACATTGCAGAATGTGGTCATGCCGATAAACCGTATTCAACATTAGAATCTCACTGAGCAAGCGGCACAAGTCCTTGTCTAGGCCCTGGTAATCTCAATGTTGGACTACCGCTCTCCTTGCTGGTCTTCCTGCGAAGGCTATTAAACTACTCCAGCTGGTTCAGAACGCAGTAGCACGCCTAGTCTTCCAACAGCTCAAAAGGGCTCATGTGACACCCCTTTTCATCTCTCTCCACTAGCTACCGGTTGAAGCCCGTATCAGATTCAAGTCACTAATGTTTGCCTTCAGGACTATCATTGGATCTGCACTGGCATAATTTCACACCCTCCTACACCCCATCAAGATCCCTGCATTCAGCAAACCAGGGGCCTCTTGTATTGCCTTCTCATAAGGGCACTAAATCGCTTTCCCACTCATTGTGCTTCACAACTTCTTCCCGGTGGAACATTCTTCCTAACTCTGTCCGGTCAACCACATCTCTCACAACATTCGAAAAACTATTTAAAATCCATCTCTTCTGTGAATACTTGACAGCAAAAACAATAACTCTTTCTCTCAACAGGTAGTGGTCTAGCTTTTGTTGAAACCAATAACTTTGTATAAGCACCTATTGTCTTATTGCTCATGTATGACATATCGTTTATTGCTCCCTGAACTCTCTATGAGTCTGCTAAATGACTATATGTAAATGTATAGTCACAAAAGATAACAGCTATGTTTGTTTTTCACATTAGCTAAACAGTTATTATAAACCACTATACATATGTTCATATTATTTTGTCCAGACAAGAAGAGGGTTAAATTAACCTAGATAATCATTAGTATCCATCCTTCCAATATCCATCAATACAATTTCACTCTCAATACAAACTCACATATGACATCACGGGTTTACCTGGGGTCTGGGGTTCTTGGTGAGTGTAGAGGTTTGCTCTCCATTGGGATCTGCACTGTATTTTTATCTTCTTTATCACTGTCACCAACCAACATCTCTTGTGACTCCTGCTACTCAAATAAAAACAACAAATAGTAACTGGATTTCTCTTTCATTCATTGAAAGTTCAGAACTGCTTTATTACACAATCTTGGTACCTCCTCTGCTTTTTTGAAATCATCATCCAATTTCTTCTTCTTACTCTCAGGCATCAGATCATCAAGGTAACTGAGCTCTCGCTTGGAGAAACACAAATCCAGCAGCTTACGGATAAACACTAGCGCTAAAACCTGTAGAACAAACATATTTTTTAGAGTCTATCACCTTGTGTGCACAAAAAATCAGTCAAAGAGATTATACTGTGCATTAAAAGAAAGAATGACACCAAAATGTTTAAGTATAAGGACAGTTTTCCTGACCCCTTGGTCACCAGTTTGACACATTCAGACAGTATACTCGCTCATTCTTAGGGTCGTACCATCATAGGGAAGACGATCGCAGCAGGGGAGGTTTTAATGACCCAGAGAAGCACAAGGCAGGTAAGTTGGGTCAGAGTGAACAGGTGAACCTTCCTCAGAGGAACATGCCGTAGATAAATAAAGTCTGGCTGGTGTTTCGCCGGCATGCCAAACAACATCAGACGGTCGAAGAACTGAGAAAGAGATATTAGAGTAAGACTGATGAGTGAATGATATGTGGGTGTGCATGTGTATTTTCAAAGGAAGTGTCAGGTGAAGTGTCTACCTGTATTCCTTTCAGAGATGATGCTCCCATGTACAGGAAAACACCATAGAGCACAGACATTGGAATGAACTGTGAAATGACAGGCATGAATGTCATGACGTGTCCTATGTTGTGACAGCAAATATTTAGAAACAAAACTGTCAATAATAATATATTAGTTTATTTAAAAATATTTATATTATAGAGAATATCATAAGAGAGATTTATCTTCATTGTCTTTATCACACCATAGAACACATTAAGGTTTATTTGTCAAATACCCAATTAGAGTTGCCTAAATATAATATATATATGCTTATTGCTTATACCTCGAGTGTGGTGCTTCAATGAAAATAGGCGGTGTGCAGAACCACCTGGCATGTGACATCAAAGTACTGCAAGAGCAATTCAAAAGCAAACAGAGCAGTCGACTCTCTCTCGCGGTGCTGCCAACCGCTCTAATTGACACTGCATGACGGGTATGTTTGAGAGAAATCCGCAGAAGATGCCCAATTGGCTATATTAAATATGATTTGGTGTACATGAACCTTCCCTGCAATGTGAGTGAACATAATTTATGAACACAAGTAACAAGTAAATTTGGCAATTCATTTGACTTGCAGTACTTTGATGTCATATGCCAGGTGGTTATCTTTATCGGTTATATTTATCTGCGTCTTGTGGATATTAATTTCAAACCCTGAATGCCAGATAACAATTCAAAACATTTGTGGACCCCCTGCAATTACGCCAGAAACCACTAGGGCTCCGCATATCCCCAGTTGAGAAACACGGGTTGGTTTAGATGATATTGACCTCACTATGGTACTGTTTTTTTCTTGTCTTGTGGTGTGGTCATGTGATGCATTTCTGCTGTATATGGGCTTACTTGTGAATGTGTGTATTGTTTGATGAAGAACCACATGGCTGGAAACATGACTTTTGGTGAAAAACAATTACAAAAAATAATTTACTACTTAGGAACTGTGTTGCAGTGTCAACCTTGTTTCTGTTGAGTACCCTTATTGAGCTTTTCGCATGCTATATCTGTTTACTCTTTGTTAATGTTTTATGCTATAAAACCAGCCAGCTTGTTTTTTGCAATTTTGTATTTGATAATTTTTTTCTTTATTTTTAACCACTTGGTTTGATATTTGGTTATTGAACGGCAGGTTATATAAACCAAACAGAATTTTATTTTTTTATTTCATTTTTACCAAAAAGCATTTTAAAGGCATTATAGTACTGTTTGTTAATGACAAAATATATATAGAAATACTTTTAAATAATTATAAAGTGTTTATATTCAGAGTATGTAAAGTTTAGATAGGTTTAGTAGTTGGTTGGTCCATAAAAAAATATACCCCTTAATCTAATCCAACTACTGATGCAAAACTGCAAGAAGTGTGGTGCTGCAGCTCCCTCTGTTGGCATTGCGGCCAACCCTGAAGTGTTGCCAAAATAGACAAAATAAATATCAGGAATTCATTCACGCTCAAAAAAGTCTGGATAGTATACCCAAACATTTTATTTCTCTCTTTATCAAATCATTCTGAATCTTTCTGACTTTCTTTTTCGAAATAAAAAAGATTATGTTTTGATAAACGCTGATCATCAAACGTCATTGGTCCTCATTGACTCCCATTATATGGGCACACAACTATTAAGACATTTCTCAAAATATCTCTTTTCCTGTTCCACAAAGTAATATACATGTTTATATGTAAAATTAATGAAGAAAGAATTTTTATTTTTGGGTGTTTTTAGGTGTGCCTCAAGTACCCAAATATCCTTCGGCTTCTATACAGAATGTAATAAATGACTTAAGATGTGAGTTTACCTGTAATACTCCAGTCATAAAGACAGAACAACCCATCAGAAGAAAAATGACCAAACCAGTCAGTCTCTGCTCTCTAATACCCAGAAATCTAGGCTGCTCTCCAGGGGCGGAGCTTTCCGACTCCAGCTTCAGACTGTTGACATGGGATATTGACAATACAGTTGCTGCAACAAACCAGGGCAACCCCATAATGGAACAAACAGCCATCATCACTCCAACCATCAGAAGGTCCAAATGGTACCCACAGCCTTTCTGTGTCAATAGAGTACACATTTTTTTAAGATCAGCACACACACGCATCTTCTGTAAAGTGTACACTAAACGCTTAGCATCCATACCTGTAGTTTATGTTCTTTGCGGTTTATTATGACTGCAGTGATCTGTTGGTCCATGAAAATGAGGATGGTGCAGAGAAGAGCTGGTAATGAAGCTACCAGAGCCGTCCACCATGGGTTTCGCCCAATAGGATTTATCAGCCAGCCACGGTCATCACGTGTTGGCTGCAAAATATAAAATCAAACGAATCTCAAAAGCAACCCCATAATATATAACTGCATTTACCAAATATTGCAGAACTTAATACAAATTTTCAATAAAAGGAGAATGTGGATGTGTAGTTAAATTGAATATTTATAGCACACTCTATTGTAGCTTCATCAAACAATAAATTAAACTGTATGCGTTGTGCTGAACCCCTATAAACAAATAATGTGTTTGTGTTCAAATGTTTTATTGATTACCTTAAATTTACTTGGCACTCGTAATTTTTGCGATGGAACTCCAATGATGTAATCAATCAGGACCATGAGAACAATAGTGAGGAACACGGCAAAATCGCTGATCATTGACCGTACCTTCATCACAACAACAAACACATGCATTTATTTCATGTGAAACTCCTGCACCTGAAATTACACATGGTATAGAGAAGCGGACGTCACGCCCTATATGTTGCTGTGGTGCCACCATCTTAGGAGGAAAATACTCCACTGCTATTATTGTTTTGTTATGTACTATTACATGTTTTTTGTATATATGTAGAAACCGAAAGTGAAATTTCTACAGGCTTTTCCTGAACAACTCTGCGTAATGCTATTGCAGTTTTTTAACACAGCAAGACCTACCATTTCCTAATGAAACAAGAAAAACAAAGCACAGCATTGAACACAATAGCAGCCATACTCCCAAGATGGTGCAACATTTAGCTAGCGTGGCATGACGTCAATTAACAAGCTCTATATGCACATATGCATACACTAGCGTTTGTAAATGAGTTTTTAACCTCACCCGTGTTGGAAAGTATTTGCTAGTCTTGAACTGTTTAAGAAAGCTGGACAGGAAGAAGGTACCAAAAAACAAGATGGCCGACCAGAAGAGAACATCAGGGGTGTAGGGACCATGGTGTCCACACGCTGTTCCAATAAAATGACCATGAAGATCTAAGCACTCCTACACACACACACATTGAAAGAGTTTGGCTCATGTTAAACTGTACTGGCAGCCAAGGCGCTGACTCAAATGTGCAAATAGGATTATTCCTAAATGCGATCTGTGTGAGACTACACTGTGAAATAAGACAGCACTGCAGTTATGGAATAGGGAGTAAATAACAGGATGTCAGATTGTTCAGTGTGTGGGTTTTAATTTTATGTGCATTTAAGATCCGGTGTACCTCACAAGGAATTGTTATTGATTTAGACAGTTCCAAGGATAACTATTCTATGATGTCACAATGGTAATACAATTTATAAAAAGTGTTAAAAATTGTTCTTTTCAGAGCCTGAGGTGAAAAAGCAATTCTTTACAGTTATAGTGAAGTTCAAATGAAGTGTTATTTCTACAATGGTCCTGTGAACAATCTTGTGTAATGCCCCATCTATGGAACTAGGTGTCAGTATAAAACAGAACAAAACATTTGTACACCCATTGCAGTCATAGTGCTGAGATATGAGGATATGAGGTTGAGGTACCGATACAGTGAGGTTGCTCCATGGAACCAAAGCAGATGTGATGTTCCTCTGACTCCACTGTTCCAATGTTTTATTACTGGGAGTATCAGGTTCTGCACATCTACAGCTGATAGCACACAACACAGTGTGCTGTTAGAAAGCCTTTCTTACAAGAAAGATTCTCTATAAGTTGAGCTACTTGTACAATGAAGATGCATGCATGTAGGAGTATATATATGTATACTCACAAGGCCAGTGTGAGTTTGTCCAGATCTCCGTGTCTGTTAATGGGGTACAGTTCTCCAAGATGGAAAAGTTTTTCCAGAGATTCGTAAATAAAGATGAGACAAATGAGTGCAGCGAAAGCCTCCTCTGTGAAACGTGTGATGTAGCAGACCAAAGAGCTTGCGTCCGTCGCAACAAGAATCAGACAAAGGAACGCCGTCCAGAGACCAATGCAAGTGCGCAGGGACAGGTAAGAGAGATCGTAGTCTCTACAAGGACAAAAATAGAAAACATTGTGGGCAATAGGTCCTATAAGCGATGTTCAGTCTGATTAGTTACCATATGGATGTATATCCCCCTCTCTGTATTCATCTAAGCAGCAAAAACACTGCAGATGTGAAACAGATCTATCTGATATGAATCTCAAATAGCTAAATAAATAATGCAATTATATTCTACATCCTCTAAAAGCAGAAGTGACTTTATTTGGCTTAGGTTTAGGATGCTAAAACATATCTTTCAGATCATCAGGTGTTTAAAATTAAAAGAAAGAAATAATATTATTGTGTCATTTATTTTCCATTGTAATCAATAAATATTCGCTCTGAATGACACATTCATGAACCATGAATGAAGTTCTAAAGCAGTTTCAGGAAGAGCCTTAACATTCTATTACAGAGCAGGGTTGGGCTCGAAGCTCGAGCCGAGCCTCGGGTTCACGACAGTTTGTTAACCTTTATCTATCAAGACTGAATGGGCAGGTAAACTTGTGAAATGAGTATTAGTAAAGAACTAGATCAATGTTCACACTTGATCTGGTTTACTGACTTGCAAAATTTGAAGAGGATCTTTTCAAACACAAGAACAGGTCCAGTACTGCCCAGTATAGTTAGAGGTTGTCCAGCAAACAATGAGTATGCTACTCCAGTCATGGAGGCTCCTAGCAGAGACTCAATCGCACTCTGACAGAAACAAACAAACAAACAGACACAAAAATATCTTATTTCGATTATAATACTGCTGTGTTTTACTCTCTTATGCTAGCATTTCGTATATCAAGATTATCTTTACTTCCAACACAACAATATCATTAAAGATTGGGTATCATGCTATGTCATCCATTCTGACTTCTTTACACTGTTAAACGTGCTGGCTTCTCATGCTTCAAATGGTCTTAACATGGTTGTTAAAAAAACGAGTTGGACGTATGACGTAGTATTTCTGTACTTGATGAACTCCCCCAGCACTCCAACTTGTTTCAGAAAGATTTTTATAATTCTGGATCTCTGTGTCATCATATTCCTTTTATTGGACGTTCTCCCGGAAAAGCACGGCAAGGTGAAAGAAAGAGCCCGCCCACGAGCCAACCTACAAGCGAGACCAGCTTACCATCAAGATTATCTGGGCTGCGTCAAGATGGGCTGCAGCTCGTTACTGTTGTGATAGTGAAGATTAGGTGTTTCTGTTTGTTCACGGCATTTCAGTTATAGATGTTATATAAACAGGGGATATAAAGCTGTATATGGAGATCGTTTGAAACTGATAGATGCCGCGTCCCATTGCTAAAGAATGCCAGATATGAACTGCACGCGGTAAGTCAAACTATGTGTGATTTGTTGGCAATCCTCATGTACCTGAATAATGTAAAAAACATAAAGGGATTATTGTGATGATGTTGCTTGCTCGTGCTCTTTTTTTGCAGTTACATCCCACCCTCCCCACTCCTAGCGGGTCGTGTTTTTCCGGAAATAATCGCATAGCTGTATCTTTCTTTAATAAATTTGATCACACTAAATACTTTTCAAAGATACAACGTGTGCAATACTATTGTATAGGCACTCAAGCTTAATATGTGATTGGCAGAAGCTACCTGTGATACGTGATCTTTAAGTCATGTACATTGGCTTTTTACAACACTTTGTATCACACAAATGCAAAAGTGTTCTTACAATACGTCCTTCTGTAGCCTCTCCCAGAAGTCCTCCAAAAGTTATAACGGGTGACATGCAGGCACAGTAGAGGAACAGGAATGATGCCACACACTGCAAATTTAGACCATCTCTAAAATCACTTAAATAAAACGGAACCTTTCTCTTCACATCAAGAATTAGTCCTCCAAACAACCTATGAAAGTGAGAAGATAGAGTGAGAGGAAAACAGAAATTTAAAGGAATAGATGTCTGTTCAATTTATCTGCCAGTTCTTAAAGTCCCAGTTATTTCACTTGACAAGCACATTTTTCTTGTGTTGATGTAATTCGAAATGAAAAGGGTCGGCATACACAACTAAGGGCCCATATCCCATTTTTTAAATAGCCGATATAAAAGGCATAAACCATGAATTAACATAAACCTACACGCTAGTTACTGGGGTATTAGAGGTAGAGCCATTTTGATTTGGAGGAGCATTTGATTAGAAAAAACAGCATAATGCAGAATGAGTCATCCATATATTTTATCCATTTCCACAGAAAAAATGTCTTCTATCCTTAAGAATTGGTCACACATTTAAGCCACGCATTACACACACACCTGCCAGTTCTCTTTAGTTCTGGTCCATGATGTTCCCCATGCTGTTCATCATCGACTTGAACACTTGTTCCGTTTGGAACTCCCGGCATTTTTCTTTTCTCCTTTTCCGAAAAACAGACCATTTAGCAAACTATGCTGTATATACAGTATCTATACAGTAATCAAAAAATAATAATCGTTCGGTTACAGTTAACGAATAGAAGTCTGATGTTACTGAAAAGTGTATTATATACAATATTTTTCAACATTTGAGCAACATTTACTGTAAAATATGTCACAAAATGTCAGTGCAGTGAATTGCAAATTGTATCATTTTTTGTGTCATTGTTTATTCTATACCTGTGAAGGGACACTCTTAGGTGGTTCAATTCGTATAGAAGGGTCCCATTCTCCTGGAGGTAAAACTGTCACTTGATCCAGAAACTCATCTATACCGGCCAATAAATCACTCCTGTCCTTTGCCTTGTATGCGACATCATGGAAAATCTAAAGATGGACCAACATAATTATATTGAAGAATGCCAAAACATTTTATTATGTTAATAAATATGTATAATAATATCAGAACTATTGTAAGAATATTGTGTTCTTGCAATGACCTCATCAGTCATTATGGTGGCCATTGAGCGACCAATCTCATGGTACTGCTGGGCTTTTCCATCCGGACCGAGCAAGATGAACAAGAATCTGCCAAGATTTCATAATTTTAATGACTTTTAAGTTTAATACTGATTCCTGCACTCAAGACAAACACTCAGCATCTACCTAGTCGGTATAGGAACTTCAGTAAGTCCTGTGAGCAGAACAGCAGGAGACAAGCGAACAAAGGCAACTATGGATCTCTCTAAAAAGTCCAGTTCTCCAACAAGGACATTGGAAGCCTCTGCCCCTGTTGGTATCTTTTTCATGAAATGTGTGTCCACCTAAAAAGAGAGATGATATAATAACATTTGTTTAAATATTAGAACAATACATGACCAAGACTCATTTATTCCTCGCACAAAACTTTTTTTTAAATGTTGATTTTAAATACGTTTAATAATACAATTATGTTGGTTTAATTATATTTTTAACATATCCCAAAGACCCAATGCAGTTACTAATAACACACAGCTTTATTCAATGAGTTGATGTAATTTCCACTTAAGTTAAGGTGGTGCATACTAACTTGTTCCCCAGCCCTCAGACTTTTCAAATTACAGATAGTGTTTAGTTTCCCTCTAATTAGCCTGGAATTTGATTTGACACTTAAGTTCAGACTGTTCATTATTGTAAAATGTATATATACTGTTTATTCAAAATCGAAGAAACTTGAAGTTTTGAATGCTTATATGTCCCAAGAGTGCATTTTGTCAATGTTTTGGAGCACACTATTGTTTTAATATTTCAATGTTTAATAATAAGACATCCTTATGGCATAGTTCACCTAAAAATAAAAATGTGTCTATAATTGACTTACCCTCATGTCATGTCAAACCTGTCTGACTTTCTTTCTTCTGCAGAACACAAAAGAAGATATTCTGAAGAACATTGGTAAACTAAAAAGGTCTCCTGTTTACTTGAATTGTATGGACACGAAACCACTGATTTATCTCTCAAAGTGTTTTATTTTGTGTTCCACAGAAGAATCATTTACAGGCTTTGAACAACAAAGACAATTAATAATGATAGAATTTAAATTTGTGGGTAAATAATTCTAAAAGCCAGCGAGCTTCCATTTCGATACTATGGTGACGTTAATATAACAAAGTAATTGTTTTAAAAAAGCAACAAGGCAATAGACTACATGTAAGGCTATTTTGTGATACAATATTATAATCACAGCTACAGGAAATCGATAGGTGTGATGCAGTGAAGCACAGAACTGCTTCTCACACCTTATCGCTTAAATATAAAATAATATCTACTTCTTGGGTTTTTAATCACAAACACTTGCTGGTCTGGTTGACAGTAATGGATGAGTAACACTGCAGGAAGGTAATCTGATTGTGGCTGCACTCTGTCATCCCTACTGTCACTCTAGATGGCTGACATCTGGCTCATAACTGTTAATTTCCTGACCCTTTATCACTAGAATAATATTACACAAAACATTCTGCAGTTCCTCTAAGGGTCACCAGGTGGTAGTGTTTGTTTATATGTGTGTATGTCTGTGTGTATTTGTCCCAGATGCTCTTGGTAAATCAATAAGTTGCATCTAGTCCATCCAGTGAAAAGTGGCGACAAAAACATAAACAAACAGTTTGAATCTGTTTTGTTTAAAGGCTTGTGTCATGGAGTCTCTTATTTATGTTTTTTTCTGGTTTTCCATTCAATTCCCAGGACAAAATTTTTCTCCAATAGCCCAGAGGATATAGAAACTCAAATCTTTTACGTTCTAATTTTGTTTTCATTTCTGACAATTTAAGAGTGCAGGTCTGAGGGTGCACCCTGCACCTGATATATAGGCGAATGTATATAATAATAAAGACTATTAAAGCAGCATTCATCTTAAAGAGCATCATGAGAAGCTTTAACTATATTATAGGGGCCCTTTTATAGTACGGTAGGAGTGGCTCAGTGGGTCGCACTTTTCCTTACAGCAAGAAGGCCGGGAGACCTGTGTAGTTTGTCTTTGTGGGTTTCCTATAAATCCCAAACACATCCAAGACTAGGTGAATTGGAGACAGTAAATTCCCCCAACTTGAATGTGGATTAACTGTATAATAAAGCCATAGATGCTGGAATGGTGTTAAACAAGAAAGAAAGAAAATTTGACGACATTGGTGACGTCAACCAGCCTTATTACTTATTCAATATCAGGCCATTTGGATATATTTGGCATCTACTGCTAACTGTTCTTTCTTGGCATTAAGAAGAACTAGTTCCCTCACAGTTTTTTCTATTTTAGGCACAAAAACTTGAATGTTGTCTTTTTGTTGTGGTTGTAGTACCTTACTGAGATCCATCTGCCCAGTATCCTGTGCAGCTCCATTCTTTACATCGGCGTTTGTAGGCGGAGGCTGAGGAGACGTGGCAGGACCTAGGTGAATTGAATAAGAAAAATACAACGGTCCACAGCATCAGTGTCATGCTGTCCACAGATTACATCAGCAAAAACAATTTCACTTTAATAAAGGATAAATATGTGAATGATTCAGTAATTTTGTGTCTATAATGTCTATTATATGTCTTACCGCTCTTGTCCATAGAATGAGGTTCACTCTGTCTTCTGCCTGAGTCAGTGAGGGATTTGACCATAGGCAGCAGGTTATTCCTCTTCTTGTCACTCTGGTGGTGATGTCTCTTGAGAAGTGCTTCTCGAACCTTCATTCTCACACTGTCATCTAGTTCATGAGCTGCCTCCTGATGGTCAAGGATCAGGTCTGCAAACAACAAATTGCATACACATAAGCATGCAAAGCTACTGTGCTAATTCTTGGCAGAGTGCATTCTGGGAAGTAAATCATTGCAGGAAAATGAAAAGAATATGACTTATATTTCCTAAAACTCTGCCTGAATTCTTACTTAAATTAAGTTGTATTCGATAATATAGAATGCATGTTTACTTCTTGTTTTTTACATATCCGCAGAGACCCAAAAGTTTGAGAAATTTATTTTATTTTGTAATCTTTGTAATTAATCCATAATGTTTATTTACAGATTATATCATAGGCAAAACCATTTAAGTTGTTAAAGTGTAATATTTGCAATATACATTTCATAATTTGAAAAGTATTTGGTATGACCCTCTTTTGTTTTTTTTGTGAGCTGGCATGGCTTTACAAAAATGTGCAAAACCTGATGATCCATATTATCTTAACAAGGTTTGACAATGTTCCAAAGAGCATCGTGTGTGCTTGAGTGTGACTTTAAGTGTCACAATTTGCTTTGATTAATGATATAACATGTGAAGCGTTGAATCTTCAGTAGTTTTTCTTCACTTTACAATAATAATTACAGTAAGAAAAGTATACTAACTATATAAAATATAGAATATATGTACTGAAAATATGTATTAAATTACTTCTTTTAATTGATCACAGCACAATATTGTAAAAGCTTCCAGCACGGTTGTTTCCTGTATCCTATGAAATGTATTAGTCAGGAAACTGGACAGCTTTAATGTGACACACGTTCCATGCTAGCATTCCAGCTGATGAGAGAAGTTATAAGTACATTATACAAAAAGCATATATACATATTTAAAATTGTATTTATTTATTTATTTTATTTGGGTCTTTTTGTCTTTAATACAGTACAGTAGGAAAGAGAGAACAGGAAGCAAAGTGGGAGAGAGAAGGGAGATGGAATCAGGAGGACCACAAACCGGACTCGGGTCCCCTGAAGTGCTACTGCGGCACATACAGTATGTCTGCCCACAAGGCTATTGGCTCAGAAAGTACAAGAATATTTAAGCATTTTCTTTGGATGTGTGTGCACCTATTCTGTAGGTATAAAAACTTTATTGGATGGCTGAAACAACTGTAGCTATTGGGCGACATGCACATGATGTGCAATCAACTAGAATCGCATACATTTGTTTCCCAAATACTTCTACTGCTTCTCTTACATCCTCCATCTTTGACATTAAAGAATTAATCCAAATGTTGTGTTCGCATCTTTTCTACCTTGTCTCGCTTTCTTTAATGTGGCATGTGAAGCTGACAGCATTCTCCCTAAAGGATCCATGAGTATATGTTATGACTGTGTGTCAGCAACATGAAAAGGGGTGTGTGACTATATCTGTAAGGTTTCAGGTAGGCAAACTAATACACTGTAGTTTATTACTGAATACACTAGCATGTACTGAATGAATAAAAGCAAATGTAAACTTGTCGTTCCTGTTCATCCTGCGCTGCTCGTTGCATTTTTTTGCATTTTCATACTTTGCATTTTCTTTGCATTTGTAACACCGCCCCGACGGAAGGCATGAAGGGGCAGGAATATGTTTGTCGCACTAACTGCGTATGGTTCTTGAGGAAACCTTATTGCAGCAGTCAGTTTAAGCAATTATGTATGGTGATGCTAGTGGCGCAGAAATGAAATAATGTGTCGGGGTATATTATGAAAAAGACAACTCTAAGAAACCAAATTGTACTGTGGTCTGAGTTTGTTGGGGCACAAGCAGAAAGCAGAGGAGAAAAGTGCTTGGGAAACAATGATAGCTTTGGCTTCTGTTTAGTGCCAAATAATTGACAAACTGCAACTTTAAATAACAACTCCCTCTTTGGCATAATAAATTACGATATAATCCTGTAATGTTTCCAAACTAATAACAGACAGATGTTTCTTTACAAAAGTTTATTATGGTTTCAAAAATATGCTTTTTAAACAGTACAGCCATACCCTCTGACCCCAGACTGACCTGCAATTTCCTCAATGCAGTTGGCCCTCATGTCTAACAGGACGGTTCCGTTAATGATACAGCTCCGTAACTCAAACAGACTATGAAGAGAGAGTGTAGCTACGTAAGGCTTACTCCATCGCTCTCCTCCATCTTCAACATCCTCCTCAAACTTTAACCACCTGACAAATGAAAAAAACAAGAGAGATTTTCTCAAAAAGGTTTCATGTTCATTTAAGTGAGTTACATTACATCAACATTTTTTATTAAATATCCATGGTGCAAGTTTAATTTTATAGTGACTCTCAGATATATATGCAAACCTAGCAGTTTCCTTCCACTCCGTATCTTTGCCGTCTTTAACACAGATTTCATCGAGTTCTGTGAAGAGCTCATGTGCCACGTGCTCCTCATCCTCCTCAGTGCCTAGAATAAACTGAACCCTCTGGGATGGGGTGTCTGAGCAAGAGAGATGGAAAGAAGGAAAAATAGACAAGAAGTATTTGTAAACCTCATTTTCACTATGATGGAGCAGCAAGGACGCATACTGTTATAAACTAAAGTCTAACGTTTTATCATTACACTTCATCATTTTAGTGGGGTCAAGGGAACAATACTGAGAGCCAAATGGAGCACACAATTTTATTAAATTAATAAAAAGTATTACTGGCCTTTTAGATATCATTTGTTTCTATCATAGGGCTTCTATCTACATTTATTGCATGACTAGACTGTGAACAATTAAGAAAAAGCAGCCAAGAGGCCAAAATAGATGGAAACCCACAATAGGGACCCATACTTAAAGGTCATGTTTTCTTTCAGTTTAATTTGCTCACTGATGTATGCTCAGATGTTGTATGCCCATTATATAATTCTTACGATTCTTAATATCAGTTACTTTGTCAGTAAACTACTATCAGTTACCAACCACTGTCATTCATTTTGTTTTCAATTTCTTATCTTTTTACCTCAATGAGTCTGATATACAGTGAGTGAAAAACCCTTTTCTGTTAAAGAACCTGCAGTGTTTGCTTTCCTGGTCTCAGAATATTGTTCTCACCGTGTGAAGCTATAGAACTTTCTGTGTTCTCCTCTTCCTGAGCAACACTTCCAGACCTTATCCTCTCTGATCTCCTGCGGTGTCTAGAGCTGTGTGGACGATGGTGGCGGTGAGACTCTCTGCCCATAGGCATTCGCACACCTACAAACAGTGTCCTATGACCTGAAAAAGAGAGACAGAGGGAAAGAATAAATGTTATTAAGGCTTAATTCAGCTACCTACTGTATCACATGAGTGTATGTCTTTTTAAATATAAGTATTTGTGTTTATTTTACCAACCCTCTAATTCTTCTTTCTCATAATGGATATTAAGGACTGAGCTTGTGCCACCATGGTCCACCACTACCTCCTCATCAGGCCTCTGAAAGACAAATGTGTATTTAGCAAATAGCCAAATATATAGAGACAGATATACAGACATATATGTGTGATGACACTGGTCTCCCCCTACAATAACTTTTTATTTTTATCCTGCTTTTAGAAAAGGAAAGAAAAACTTTCCCAATTATGGGCATCCATAATCTCCCCAGAGGGATGTTTTATTTGAAATCATACAACTTTTGGGTAAACTATGTATAACGCACAAGTCTGTTTTTCATTGTGGGGACTTTCCATTGACTTCAATTATGTATTTCTTAAAGTAAACTTTCCATCCCCTAGATCCCATACTGTAGTAAACCATTGCACAACATTATAACCGTTCATTAAGCATTTTCCTTTACACTGTCGATTATTTCATAATCATATTGGGTGCATTTGATTTCTATAATGCTGGACAAAATGGATCCACAGTAATCAAATTTTAATTTGGATGCATTTCAAATGAGGGTCACATCCTGCTACAGTTGTCAGATGATGCGTATGAAAAAAAATGAGGCCTTTCAGTTATTACAGATGGCTGGGCATGAATAAACTGATATAGTGTCCTTAGCAGCGGATGATCTTATCAAGTTCAAAGGGCTCACATCATGATTTTATGTACACTCTTAAAAAAAAGAGTATTTTTGTTTCCATAAAGAACTTGTAAAATCTGAAGAACCATTTTGTTTCACAAAAGGTTATTTGTGGGGAAAAGGGGTTCTTCAGATTATAAAAAAGTACGAAAGAGATGGTCTTTCAAAGAACATTTGGCTGGATGGTTCTTTGTGGAACCAAAAATGGTTCTTCTATGGTATCGCTGTGAAGAACCTCTCAGAGCTCAAGAGCAAAGTAACCATCTGACCATCCCAGCTCCAGTTTAGGCAATAACATACCCAACCAAGAGCAAAGTGACCATCCAAGCATCCCAGCTTCAGCTCAGGCAATTCAAACCCCAACCAAGAGCAAAGACTGACAACTTGTCAAATGAATGGTAAATTTAGTATAATAGTTAGTATTTAATGCTAAACTTACATCACATGACAGCAATTTGAAGTTATAGCTGCACTCAGTTTCATCATGCCATTACTATTTTCCCTACTTGTAACATTCCTCTGTTGTCTGATATTGATTACAAAATAAGACAAAATTAGGCCTGAACAGTTTCAACAAATGAAATTTCCTAAATCACAATTAATAAGCTCTCTCTTTATAACATAAGCATTTACTCAGTAACTTTTAATCAAAGTCACTAAGTGCAGCTTAGACACGTCAGATGGGAACTGGCCCTTCCGGCTGAGACTGGTTTCTTCCAAGGTTTTGTACTCCATTTATTTATCATTGGAGTTTGGGTTCCTCGCCACAGGGCCATGTTGGCTTGCTCACCGGGAGACTGCTTTAATTAGATATGATTTACTATAATGATCTTGCTTTTTCTTTAAACACCATGCACTGTGTTTCACCTTTTCTGTGTGTTTCTGTTTTTCTTATTTTCTCTTGTAAAGCTGCTTTGGAACAATGCACATTGTGAAAAGCGCTATATAAATAAAATTTAATATGATTAAGTTGAACTAGACAAATTTCACCTAAGGCCAATAAAATTAAAATTATTAAAGGCTATGTAGGCAATCCTGTCTAGAAAGTTTTTTGTCATGCTGGTTGGAAGTCTCTAAACATACTAATGGCAATCAATAATTAAAGCGAAACATTGGTATTTTTATATCTTCTGTGAAAGGCGTAGGGTCAAAAAACGTTGGACCAATGACTGCCCTCGGTCCGAGGGCAATGATATGTTGTGTGTACATTTTCAGGCAGCATATTTTGCATCCCACTGCGCACACTGTTCAAGCAGACATCATACGTCATCAGCGCGCTCATGTGCAGGCAGCGGGACAATGGCGTACAGAGAGCAGGTACCTGGAGATGTTCGTTATTTTAGTAATCTTATTTACTTTGTACTGTTATGTTTTCTCACCAGTGGCGATCCGTGACTCCTCTTCAGTGGAAGCAGTAATGCGATGTTTGGCAAAACATGTAACGTATTTAGCCTGTCATGTCAAAATAGATGGCTGCTGCAGACGCTTCGAAAGTGTTTTTAATAAAAGAGACACTCGTGTTTAATAGATAGAGTTAAGTGTTAACGCAGTGTCTTCTGAACGCAAGCATCTCTTTTATCATAAACCCTTTCAACGCTTCTGCTGCATGCACATTTTGACATGATGCGTGATGCACAAGCGCTGAGCACGTATTCTGAATACCTACCTCCCCTGAAGAGGAGGCACCGATCGCCACTGTTACTCACTGGTGAATGTGACATGACTTCAATGGACCTGATCCAACAGCTTCTGGTCTGTGCGCGTGCTCATGTGTTTTGGAGGTGTGGTTTTATATGGTGATTCGCGAGAGGGAGGGATCGTATGATTGCACTGCTAGCAGGCAAACGTTAGCATTTCCCAAATGATCTTATCAGCCTTTCTACCCTGAAACACATTATTACACACAAAATAGAGTTTGGTTCCAAAATGAGATAACTCTGTTTAATTATAATAAAATGTTTTTTATTATGTTGTCATGTTTTTATTGTGTTAGTCAGCTGTCTTTTTTATTATGGCTGAAATCAAGACAAATCAACTGCAATTTGATGGATATTAATTGGAATGAACAATTAAAAAAACTGTTTTTTAAACATTTTGGAACTGAACCCATGTATATATATATATACAATTCTTAAAGTGTTTATCTCACTGGGATGTAGCTATCTATCCATCACTGAGATGATTCATAAGTGTGTTTTACACCTCTCTCTTGAGCAGGAACACAAACCCATAATTCATAAACCCAGCTACATTTCATAAATAAATCAAACCTGGAGGTACAGATATTCTCACTGAGTTGACAAAGTACAATAATCATAGATTACTGTCAGTCATAAATGAAAAATGATCTACTCACAGTTTGGAATCCTGAAACTTACAAATGTTTCAGTTTTTGCCTTAGGGTGATGTGTGTGTTCGATTGGTAAAGTATTGATTGTCAGTCATTATGTGGGACAGGATTGAGGTCGCACAGTATTGCATTACATAGTTTGTTCCCAGTACTTTTCCATAACGCAGTCACCCTGTTACCAACTTTGCGACTAATATATAAATATTCTCTAAATATCTTATCAAAGAACACCAGAACTGCAATTATTGTACAATGGACCAACAGATAATTGCTTAAAGTAAAGACTAGTTTGTTTGCTTCTGTAATAGCAAGAAATTCTAACATTCGGGTATTACACATAAAATAGGCTCGTTGTCTTCAAACCCTTGGTTGGTATAAAAGTTACCCATCGAGTAAGATAAGCCTAAATTAGTATTTGAAAACCCCCAGAATTTTGGTCTGAAACAACCCAACATTTGTCAGTTTAAACTCAACAGTTGGGTTTGACCCAAACATGGGTTGATGTCTAGGTGATTACACTCTGTTACACATTGCTAATAAGTTATCATTGTCCTAGGGACTTGCACTAACTGGATCAACAGTATGGTACCGTCAGTCATCCAACAAAGACACAGTATTTAATGCAGGACAGACAGTGTGATGACATGGCTCGACATCCAGACACCACTGTGCGACTAGAGTAGCTCACAATGCCTTTTAGATATGTACCCAGTGTCTGACTAAATGTGTTTGATTGTCTGTCTATCTCAGTCTAGTTATGTTATAATTAGTATCATTCAAACTGTCTTTTGTTCTAGTCATACAGATCAATGGCAAACATGTAACAGGAACAGGAGAAAATGGAGAGATAAACAGATTTATGATTTTTTCATTATCTCCTCTCTTTGACACTTGAGCTGAGACTAGACCACACCTAGCTACTCTGTTTGTATGTGTGTCACTCACATAGAGACATTTTTCACAGACAAAACATTAGCCTCTTATCACCTCTCCTCATCACCAGGCAACACTTCTGCAGTCCCTGTTCAAAGAGGTATATACACATCAGACACAAATTACCTGTTTGCTGTGCACTTTAACGCAATAATAATAGGTAATTAAATAGTTTCTATAGAGCAGATAGAGTGTGTTTGTACACATTTCTATTTGACTTTTACTGCTCTTAATGGTCAAAAGAGCCATTTTCTTACATTCTGTCTTTTTCACTCAAGCACATTGCTTTGACAGTTATATTAGTAAACTTGACACAGATCACTACCTCTGCCACTTCCAGATGGCACAGTCTGCCGGAACAGATACACTGACACGAGAAACACACACAGGCCCGAGCAGCCTATAATAAAACCCTTTCAGCTTTGCTGCGAATGCTTTTGTTTTGGTTTAAAAGTGAGGTCTGAAATTGTTTTTGTTATGGTTATGTTTGCTGTTAATCTTTCAACAAACCATAAATGGGAAGGATATTCAAAAGGCCATTGCTGCTTACTGTAGCTCTCCTGCTTTATTAACAGTGTTCAGACTTAAAGTGCCACTGCAAGAAAGAGATTTGCAGTACCTGTTCTGACAATGAAATGACTGACTCTTTATTCAAGGCCACCCCCCTCCCAATAGAAAACAAATCTTATTTCTAGACTTTTTCAAGGCACCATAGCGTTTGTGAGGGGTGTAGTTGAGAAAACAACAGCAAGATAGGCTATAGGTCAGTATGTGGGTTATGAAAATGCGTGTGCATTTCCCATAATTCAGTGGGTTCTAACCAGGCAGTGTTGTTGTCATCCCTGAATTTACATTAATTGATCATTTATGCATTGTTCATTACAAATGTTTGACATGGTTCTACCGAAATCTGTCATTGTGGTAAGATATACCCACTCAGTTCCCAAAGAATGATGAAACTGCGATAATTATATCATAGTTAAATGTAAGTAAGAATGGGAGAAAATTTTAAACAAGTTGGATATCTTTTTTAGTGCTTTAATCAATGTACAGCTACCATGTACAGATAATAGCAGTATAGCAATATTTTTGTTAATCAAAATTTCAAATTAAAATTTGTTTGATATTCTGTTTATAGTAATATAATATATAATGACCAAATTTTGTCATCATATTATACCACACCCCTATTATCAGAGACTACACTTTATTGTAAGACTATTTTGGCTGTGGGGCGAGTACTTATGTAATTCTTGCTCCTTGAAACTTGTTTTGAGTGAGGATGTTCACATGAAAAATAAATCTAAAAGACCTAGAAAAGCAGTTCTCTGGGAAAACCCCTCACAATTGAATAATTGAAGTCTAAGGAAGCAACGCTTTTTCTGGACAGTAATGTAATGATTCATTCATAATCGCTAGCACTGTGTGTCTGAATTAACGCCTGTGTATCTCAATAAGTGGAATAAATATAGATCGGTTTCTCCTAAAAATATACACATGCCCTGTTCACTGATCTCATGCTACGCGTGTCTCGTGTATTTAGAAGTACTTTTGGCATTACAATGTCACTTCATCACAACTGATAAGCTTTAAAACCATCTCATTCATGCACCAGCGTTTACTTTCACGCTGAACAGAATAACATGCGCACCAGTATGGCTGCTACACGGACAGTGAGAGAGAGGATGGCGTCAAGGTCATTTCAGGGTAACGGGGTACATACTGTAGACAACATGCGCGCCCCCAAGGAAGCCATATTTTGCAATGTTATCAGACAGCGTCAACTGGTCCAAGCTTAAGTTTTCCAATAAAAACATGCATTGTGTGCATACTCCTGCGGCATTAGTGTAATGGCTAGTACATTGTATATTACGTGCTATTTCTGTTTCGTTCTATCAAACAGTCAAGTCATAGCTACTGTGCGATCCCCTTTGCAAGGACGCCCTTCTGCATTCCCTAAAAATGCCACTATACCGGCAGCAACACAAACAACACAACCAACGACGCGGATAATATACGAATGATGTGAACTGCAGTCTCCGGCAATGTGATCCGGGCACTATACTGCTGCTGCATGTGCCTTTAACAATGCTGCACACAACACACTGTAATAACGAACAGTGTGTAGATATCAGTAATATCTAGCTGTCATGCAAAAACAGAATATGACGTAAATGCAGACCGAAAGTGCAGCGTCAAAAGATATTTTGTGGGCAAAGGGGCGAAAGGGAACGATCAGTACTATTGATCCTGTTCGCTTGCATTATTGGGACCCCCGTTTATGGGTTTCTATACAATTTCAGTAAATTATTTTAAAGGCAATTTCGTATAAATGTATAAGTCAGTCACGCAATGTAAGTTAAACAACAGCACGGATTTTTGCCCAGATCAAATGTCTTTGAGTTACTAGAAGGGAACAATCAAGACTCAGCAAGCAGATAAATACGCACCATTTTAGCTACCTGATAGCTCAGCATGCTCTCCTGGTCGCTGTTTTCGGCAGGCATGGTTAACTTAGCCTCTGAGATTCAGTCTTAAAGCAGAGGTGCGGCGATGGAGCGAAGCAGCCTCCAGGGAACAGACAGTGACGCTGAATAGATTATTAGTTCCTGTATAACTTTAAATTACTTGATGCAGAAACGGTAACGCGGGAGACATTAAGTACACGTAGTGGCGTTTCGAACTAACGCTAGGACATCATACACAAAATCAACCTGTCTGTAGCCTACTTTGACGCTGTTGTTAGGTACGCGCGCTCTCCAGGACTTGCAAAGAGGTACAGAAGGCGCATCATCATCTGTCGAACAGCCAATCAGAAAGCTCGAACTGGGACTGTTGCTGAAGCTGTAACTCGATTGATGCGGTTCGGAGTCTATAGGAAAACTCCAGAAATATTTTAAAGAGATTCTACAGTTAATGTAACGTGAATATACTATAAATTCTGTGAAGTCTGCATAGATTTCAGACACATGGAGTAATGGACTAGTAAACCATAGTTTTGATTGATTGATCTTTTTTAGAGCAGATGTGATGATTGTTGATAAGAGAGCAATGTGTAAAAATGCTAAGCATACAGTCAAGATTTTTTATTTATTTAAAGTGACTGACTTCCGAAAAGTTCATTACCGATTCTGAATACATCTTTCACGCTGGTCTTATTCATTTTCTCTTCAACCTTTTAAAGGGCATACATTGCCATCTAGCGGGATACGGCAAAATTGTGGAAAGCCAATGTACAGAGTCTTGTACAGTGTGAACTTTTAATGTCTTTTTATATGTATTTGACAAATATTTGATTGGATTTCAATAATCCTTACATGTTAACGGAATATGCTTCAACATACCTAATGACAAGTGGTGTGCTCTGCGTTTCAGCAAAGCTAATGCATCATGCAGATATTAAATGACGCTTTAACAAACAACTTAAAGCCACTGATTGTGATTAGTTTTTAACGGGTAAAAAGTATCCTCGGTTAACACTCGGTTAGGCCTATTATTGTGCTGCATTGCAAATCACTGTCAGAATAATGAGCTCAACCCCCCTTGCACTGTTTTTAGCACTCATGTCCGTACTTATTATTAACCATACAGGTTTTTTTCCTAATGCAGCTTAGATCGTAATAAAAGTTGATATTTAAATAGCCTACGTCCCGGAATACAAACACTGTGTTTAGCAATTAAAAAAACTTCTTCCGTCTCCAGCTGTAGCGTTGCGAGTTCTGTCTGGCTTACCGAAAGGCGTCATCCGTTTCTAGGAGACTGTTGTTAGGGGTGATGTAAACACCAAGCTGGAGCTAGTGTGTGTGAAGTGCGCAGGTGCTGATTGAGCGTTCATCAGTAGCTCTGCGGGCTGTGTACCGGCGACTTTATCATTTTCGACAGAAGGTTTGTGCAGGTGCCATAACAAGAGACGACCGTGGTAATCCAGGTGATTTTGCTCAATGAATTTCTTCTGTTCATTTCTGTCACAAACGGATCTGTGTAGTTTATACTTGTTATTGTATAATTAGGCAATAACTTTTATAATGTCATTTGAATATGTAAACCATTAAAATAAGAGTTTAATATAGTCTTGGTAATTGTTTTAGACCCTATGCTATGACTGTTGGAAGGAATGTACAGAGACTGTTTTGTGAGATGTCTCCAGGCGATGGCAAATTATATTGTTTTACTACGCATTGTGTCAGCGTTTCATTTTATCCGCCAACAGCCTTTTCCTATCGCATTGTTAGTGTATGTGTGTGTGTGTGCGATTTGAAGGGTGACAGAGTGTATGAAAATGTCAGGAAAAGTAATTTTTTTCATTCTTTTGACCTTTAGGTGAGAAATAGGTGAGTCTTTAAATATTGGAGCATGCAGCAACACATAGCAGGTACCCCTATTTAAATGTTGCTAATGTACTCTGTTGTTTACCAATAAAAACAATAACTAACGTGATGTGTGTGTATTTCAGTGCCCTCCTTGGAGGGAAGAGTTCGCTGTAGTTATATAAATCTGCCTCTGATTAATGGTGATAGACTGAGGACAGCAAAGACTTTAGTGGACAAGGCAATAAAGGTCAGTTTTCTAAAACAAATGAATAGTAATGAAGTCAACAGTACTGTTTAAAAGAACTCCATGGAAACTTGAGTCATTATTCTGCCATTGACATGATAACAACAAACATTCTATTGATTGCTGATACTCCTGCAGGAAAAGAAAGTGTTCTCAATTCAAGGCCCATACCCTGTTATCCGCACAGCCTTACGTGCGAGAGGATGGGTAGAACGTCGACTACCCCGGCCCGCTTTTCCACAGCTTCGTCGGCATGGGGAACTGGAGACTGAGGCATATGAGGCTGATAGCAGTGATGGTGATGGTGAGAGTATCTGGAAGGACAGGACTGAGACCGTTTACATCACCACTTAATGTGACTAGACAGATAAGACATGCCTGTGTCTGTACCTGTGAAGTATAGTGTGCCATACGTTTTATAGTAGGAGCCAGCAATGTAACTGTTTAGTTAATGACCCTCTGTAATTTGAAACTTGATATGATGACAACCTGACACCGACACGTTTGCCAACACGTCTGTGCTGTAGATCACTATTTCAGTCACTTACTGCTGTCAAATCACCTTATATGTTTATGTGCTTAGGAGATGAAGGAGAGAGGAATGATGATGGAGATGACATGTATGGCCTAATGGTAAGGTGTGAAATTACATTTTGATGATGGTTGCTATAGCAACTGCCTTATTGGATTATTTTTTTAAGCACAGTTTATTAACATCAATTTCTTATTTTAAATCTATAGTCACGGCTGGTTCGCAATGAGACCGTATATTTGTACTGGACAACAAAGAGGGATTCAATCGATTGTCGGTCTTTACGTAAAGATCAGATGACCAATCATTACGCAAAGGCGGGATCTTTTACGACCAAGGTTCATCATAACTCAACAAATAACAGTTTACCAAAGTAAAATATAGTTCTGCTGTTTGTTAATTGTTGTGTAATCTTTCTTTTTATCAGGTTGGCTTGTGTATGAGTTTAAGAAATTTGCGGTGGTTTGACACAGTTGACCCTGATACTTTTTTCCCACGCTGCTATAAACTGGGAGCGGAGGATGAGAAACAAGCTTTTATTGGTCAGTACTTTTAGTCTGGAAGAACTGTCCTTACATGTATTAATCTTCTTGCTTGGTCATCTGGTTTCTTGTGATTTAACAGATGCTTCTTTTTTCTAAAGTGATTTATACCACACCAATAGCGTTGGAGCAATCTAGGGTTAAGTGTTTGGCTCTCAGGGACAATTTTTATTTATGACCGCTGTACCTCTCCAGGTTATACTTAACCTTACCATTAGATTGATCCTAGGGGAATGAGAAATGTTTATGTTTTACTTTTGATTTTCAGAGGACTTTAGACGAACTGCATGTACAAGTCTGCTGCTTTATGTTGCCGAGCGATATGGAGGCGATTTGGAGTGGGTGAGAACAGGAGAGATGCATGATGCTACATTTCCTGGTACGACAAATTCTTAGATGTAGACACTATTAGAATTCACAGATATTCTAACTATTTTTCATCCTTTGTAGGCGTAAGCAAGCCACGTAGGAAGCACACCAATCAGAGGGTTGGAGTTTCGTTGATTGACAATGCACTGCATGTATGTCAGGAGTATTTGAACAGTTTAGAACACTGCGACATAGACGTCACTTTGCAAACTGTACCTAACCTCTCAGAGGAACAGTGGAAGGTGTTTCTTCAGAATTACTATTTAGTTATTCAGTGAGTATTTTTATGTTTATACTGAATATCTTGATTGTTAAAGTCAGCTCAGCTTTAAACAAATTAGGAAAAAGCACTATTTATTTGTTAATATTGTTAATGCAATGACTAATCATTATTATCAAAACGTATTTAAACCATGCTATTTGTCTACACATTTAGTTTCTTCTTTAAGAGAAATTCCATGAAAATATTAACCTCATTATAAAAAATCAAGTTTTCACCATGATGGTGGATTCGAATATCATTACAGGAAGGAAGTGCATTTTCAGATTTGAACTAAAGATTATGAGGGCATACAAATTTTAAAGAGAGAATAAGCAAAATTGATTAACTATTTACAATAAATGCTGCAATATTTCATGAAAAAATAGGAATTATAATTTTTTTTTCACTGGGACTTTAAAGCATATTTTTGTGTAAATATTTTCTTAGTCTTGTTTTCCATCGTCAGATATGTTAATTGTCATATCCATATTGGTCCATAGATATTCCTCATAAATGGGCACGTGAAAATTGATGGGTGATGAGTGTTTGGCTTAAACCCTGGAAGTCATACCAAAGGTGATGAGCTCGGTTCGGGTCTGGGTTTTATGCAGACCAGTCAAGTTTTTCCTCACTGACTGACTGAATCAATCATTTCTTTTTGATACTTTCGTTATACACTGGGGTATTGTCATGGAATAGAAAATAGTCTGCCCAAACTGTTGCTAGAAGTTGTCTAGAAAATCAATATAAGCCCTGGGCCAAACCTAAGGCATTCAAATAAACCAATAAGAAGACTACAGTTAACCCCCATCAAACAGACAGTGACAGCCGACTGACCCCTGAATCTACAAACATATTAGCCAATAGGGTTGGATCCCATCCAGGAATGTTAAATGGTTTAGAAATTAGGGGGTTTAACTCAGAACTGAATACCTTTGTTAATCTGAACCCTCCAGCAAATTGGCTCTCAGTCCTAGTTCCCTAATAAAGATTGAGTAGAATAGATAAATTAGTTCCCAAACACCAGAATAAGAGGCCCCTCCATAGAATAGGACAAATGGCCCATTTAAGGTTGCTCAGGAACCCCTTTTTTGTGGCGACCATTCATCCTTGTTGGACACTTTTAAGTATTTCACATCATTTGGAATAAAGCTGGAAAGAGGATGGAAAATGGTAATTATAAATGAAAATGTCTTGGTTACGTATGTAACCTCAATTCCCTGATGGAGGGAACGAGACGTTGTTTCGAACTGACAGAATGGGTTTTGAATTTGAGAACCTATCATCTCTGATTGCACTTTTAAAAGGCCAATGAAGTAGACCAAGATGGCGGCGCGTGAACATCGCGAGGCTCTCTCCAGTTTTAGCAATTATATAGTGTTTTTCTTGCTCATCTCGGGCCTGTTCGTACAGAACAGTTGTGCATTAACATCGTACACCCGGCATGAGCTTTTGGATATCGGTTTGCGCATTCCCGGAAGTTATATTTGCAACATTCAACTCGTCCCTGAGATCGTTAAAACACCCGATGCTACGCACCCCACACGGCCGGGTGGAAGTGCTCACCGGCGGCGTCGAGATCGTAAACAAAGGCGGCGGAAGCGCGGAGGGCTAAGAGCTAAGCTAAAGCTAACACCACACCGGCTCTCTTTACCCAGCATTTTCCTTGCTAATGTACGATCAGTAGTGAACCAAATGGATGAGATTCGACTCCGCTTCATAAACAACAAAAGACTTTTGAACTGCAATGTCATAATCTTCACGGAAACATGGCTACACAGCGGCATACCGGACAACGCTATTGAGTTAGCGGGCTACAACACACACCGGGCGGATAGAACGGCAGAGGAATCCGGTAAGACAAGAGGATGTGGACTGTGCATTTATGTCAATAAAGCTTGGTGCACGAACTCTGTTATTGTCGGGAGACACTGCTCGGCTAACCTTGAGTTTCTCACGGTTAAATGTAGACCGTTTTATCTGCCACGGGAATTCACTTCCACCATTATAACGGCAGCTTATATTCCACCGGATGCTGATGCCAAGCTTGCTATGAAAGAACTTCATGCAGCCATCAGTAAACAACAGACTGCTCACCCGGAGGCTGCATTTATTGTTGCGGGAGATTTTAATCACTCTAGCTTAAAGACACTGCTCCCTAAATTTCACCAGCATGTTTCCTGCCAAACAAGAGGAAACAAAACTTTGGATCATGTCTATACAAAGATGGCTGAAGCTTACGCCGCGACACCCCTCCCCCACCTGGGTCAATCTGATCACCTTTCTTTGTTCCTCACCCCCAAATACTCACCTCTCATTAATCGTGTGAAGCCATCAGTGAAGACCATCAAGGTGTGGCCTGCGGGGGCAGACTTCACACTCCAGGAAAGGTTTTTACTCACAGACTGGAGTATGTTTGCTTCTCAGGCCACCAGTGGCTCTCACACGGACATAGACAGCTACACCTCCTCTGTATTGGACTACATCAATACCACCACTGATAGTGTCACAGCTCAGAAGCAGATCACCATATACCCCAATCAGAAACCATGGATGAACAAGGAAGTGCGCCTGCTGTTGAAAGCACGCAACACTGCCTTCAGATCAGGTGATGCACATGCCTACAGTACTTCCAGGGCAAATCTGAAGAGGGGCATCCGAAAGGCCAAGCACTGCTACAAGGTGAAGCTAGAGGAGCATTTTTCCAATTCTGACCCTCGGCGCATGTGGCAGGGCATCCAGGCCATTAGCGACTACAAAACCAACCACTCCACCCCCATAGCCACAGATACCGCCTTCCTGAGCGAGCTTAATGACTTTTATGCACGCTTTGAGAGGGACAATAAGGAACCCGCCACCAGGCTTACACCTTCTACTGATCACCCAATCATCACACTAAATTCCAAAGATGTTTTCACTGCACTAAGCCGGATAAACGCGCGCAAAGCTGCTGGCCCTGATGGGATCCCTGGTCGTGTACTCAGGGCATGTGCGGAGCAGCTCGCTGGGGTCTTCACGGACATCTTCAACCTGTCCCTCGCCCAAGCAGTGGTTCCAGCATGTTTCAAATCCACCTCCATTGTGCCCATTCCAAAAAATTCCAGCCCGACATGCCTGAATGCTTCGAGCGGCTGGTCCTGTCACACCTAAAAGACTCTCTACCATCCACACTGGACCCATACCAATTTGCCTACCGTAGCAATAGGAGCACAGATGATGCAGTGTCCATGGCGCTGCACTCTGTGCTCACACATCTGGACAATAAGGACACTTATGCACGCATGCTGTTTGTAGACTTCAGCTCTGTCTTCAATACTGTCATCCCTTCCAAGCTAATCATCAAACTTGGAAACCTAGGCATTAACAACTCAACCTGCAACTGGATTATGGATTTCTTGACAAACAGGCCTCAGCTTGTTAGGTTAGGCAACATCTGCTCCACCACAATCACCCTCAACACTGGTGTACCACAGGGCTGCGTACTGAGCCCCTTTCTCTACTCCCTTTTCACACTCGACTGCAGGCCTGTGAATGGATCGAACTCCTTCATCAAGTTTGCAGACGATACAACAGTGATTGGTCTCATCAGCAACAACGATGAGACTGCTTACAGGGAGGAGGTACGGCACCTGGCCACATGGTGCTCAAAGAACAACCTGCTCCTTAACACCTCCAAGACAAAGGAGATCATCGTGGACTTCAGGAAGGCGAAAGGAGGCATACACGACCCCATCCACATTAATGGGATGGCTGTTGAACGTGTTTCCAGTTTTAAGTTCCTGGGGACCCATATTTCGGAGGACCTGTCCTGGACCACCAACACCTCATGCCTGGTCAAGAAGGCTCACCAGCGTCTCTTCTTTCTGAGGACACTGAAGAAGAACCAACTGTCTTCAACCATCCTGGTGAACTTCTATCGCTGCACGATAGAGAGCATCCTGACCAACTGTGTCACAGTCTGGTACGGGAACTGTTCTGTTGCTGAGCGCAAGGCACTGCAGCGGGTGGTGAAAACAGCCCAGCGCATCACAGGGACTACACTCTCTTCCATTGAGGACATCCAGAAGAAACGCTGTCTGCGTCGAGCTCGCAGCATTCTCAAGGACTCCTCTCTACCCGCTCATAGACTGTTTACTCTACTTCCTTCCGGTAGGCGCTACAGGTGCCTCCGGACAAGAACCAGCAGACTAGGAAACAGCTTTTTTCCCAGAGCTGTTTCATTATTGAACTCTGCCCCCCACTGATTTCACTACCCCTCATAACTTTAACTTTAATGCTGCTATTACATTGTTTACATTGCACTACATGGCTGCCATGCATGACCGAACTGTACACACCAGTACTTCATGTATCTGCTCTAACGGACTGTTTACACACACACAGCATCATTTGCACTCTATACTGCTCACTTGCACACTAGGTATATTATACTGAATGCTCATTTGCACTAATTGACTACTTCAATAACTGCATTACCTCATCTACTGCACTGTAACTTCAATAACTGTATTAGTAACTCTATTAACTGCATCTACTCATCTATTGCACCATAACTTCAATAACTGTATTAGTAACTCCATTAACTGCATCTACTCATCTATTGCACCATAACTTCAATAACTGTATTAACTCATCTACTGCACTGTAACTCCATTAACTGCATCTACTCATCTATTGCACCATAACTTCAATAACTGTATTAACTCATCTACTGCACTGTAACCTTATAGCTAATGTGTGTAATTAATGCACACTTAAGTCACTTGCACTATTGTATAGTCTAAATTGTCATTTGTTCACAACCACCTGTACATTAATGTTCACAGTATATATCCTTCTGTATATGTTGTCCATAGTACATACCGACTGTCATTTTGTCATAGAACATTTGTATATTATTCCCCTAATATTGTATTCTGTATTTATTCACACTGTATATCCTGCACTTGCTAATTGCACTTCTGGTTAGACCTAAACTACATTTCGTTACACTGTACTTGTATATATGTAATGACAATAAAGTTGAATCTAATCTAAACTTAGCGAATGGCATGGCATGCCCATTCATTTACCATTTGGGCTATCCGAGATACTTATCTGCCACAAGTGTGTGATGTTCAACAATGGCAGCGTCATAGACCCTGAGAGTGGAGGGAGAAAGATTGCTCTCTAACCTTTCCTGAAGGATGGATAGCAGGACACAGGTCACACAATTCTGTGGGACTTCCTATGAGAAGAACACCAAGACGAGAAGAGGCTCCACTTGAAGGCATACAGTCGCCTAGTGGCTGGGGCTCTTGCCTCAGGGATCATCCTAACAACTGCAGAAGGCAGGGCACTCAGGATCTACTCTTCCAGTCCTGGAGCCAGACGTGGAGGTTCCAGAGGTCTGGTTTGGATGCCAGACCGTGTCCTTCCCCTGAGAAAGAAGGTCCTTCTCCCCAGGGGGGAGTTGTTGTCAGAAGCGTTAGCCCTGCGGAACAAGTCTGATTGGACCAACAGAGCCAATCCTTCCCTGACCTTGCACTGGAGCTGTGCAAGGAGGCTCACTGGGGGAAAGTCGCAACCGAGAGCGCTCATCGGTTGTCTGGTTGAGGTTGCCTGGGATATGAGTGGCCCGCAGGGATAACACCAGCTGCTCATGCTTGCCCTGAATGAGAGGAAGGCCTCTTCAGAGCAAGCAAAGCATCCAGAAACTCCAGGCTATTGATATGCCACTGCAGGTGGGGGCCAACTTGCACCAAGGTGAACAGATTGCCTTGGAACTTGGGCGGGCGCCTGCGAACTTGATCGCGTAGCCGAGACGGATCGTCCTTACTAGCCAAGTTTATTGGCCTTTTAAAAGTACAATCAGGGTTGAAGGGTTTTCAAGTTCAAACCCCATTCTGTTGGTTCGACACAATGTAGAAAGACCAACAGAAGTAGAACTAAATTTCATAATTGCATTACATGTCTTTCTTTTAGTGAAGGAGTGAAGATAGAGGTGAGTGAAGCATACGTGGAGCTTTGTAAGTGTATGCTGGTACACATGCGTCAAGTTTGCCCTCAGTTGGAAACTGATGGACTCTGCAACATCTGGATCGTTAAACCTGGGGCCCAGTCACGGGGCCGAGGTATATTCTAAAGTGCACTGTTGTTTATGTCTCAAGTCTGTAATATCTGGATAAAGTTATTCATTAATAATCCCAAGCAATCAGTTACAAAACTATTTCACTAACTTTTAAATAATTTCTCTGCATGTGGTACTTGTAGGTATAATGTGCATGAAGAAGCTGGATGAGATATTGAGTTTAGTAGATGGAGACCTCGCCCTTATAAAGGACAGTAAGTGGGTGGTGCAGAAGTACTTGGAATGGCCTCTGCTTGTGCATGGCACTAAGTTTGATATAAGGCAGTGGTTCCTGGTCACAGACTGGAACCCTCTCACAGTGTGGTTCTACCGCGAATGCTACCTCCGTTTTTCTACCCAACCCTACTCTACTCATACATTAGACAGGTAAGAAATCAAACAACAAATATTTAGAAGAATTTCTTAGGCGTCAGTTGCCTTGGAATGCTAAGATCATTTCTATTTTTTTGTACCCTCAGCTCTGTCCATCTCTGTAACAACTCCATCCAGAAGCATTTTCAGCTAAGCCCAGATCGTGACCCTTCTCTGCCTGAAGAGTGCATGTGGTCATGTTCTCAGTTCCGCTCCTGGTTGGCTGCTTCCGGTCGTGGTTATCTGTGGGAAGGGGTAGTGGTACCAGGAATGCAGAAGGCCGTGATCCAAACACTGTTGACTGCACAGGACAGTGTGGAACCACGAAAAGCTAGTTTTGAGCTCTACGGAGCAGACTTCATGCTAGGACATGATCTACGACCTTGGTTGTTGGAGATCAATGCCAGCCCTACTATGGCTCCCTCAACAAAGGTCACGGCTCGACTCTGCCCCGCCGTACAGGAAGACACGTTGCGCGTTGTGCTGGACCGGCGCTGTGACCGCAACACTCACACTGGTGGCTTCCAGCTTATATACAAACAGGTACTGTACACACATAGTATAGCATAAATTGCAGTTATATAAACTTTCGGCAAGCAGTTGTTTACTGGAACAAAGAGAGAATTTCTGCTTTAGGTAATAATTAATTATTCTCATATTGCCAATACTTTAACCTGTTAATGATACATCCGCTATGTATTTAATATCTAATTTCTGCAGGCAGCCGTAGAGGTTCCTCAATATGTGGGAGTGAATCTTCTAGTGGAGGGAACTCCAATCAGACGTCCCCGTGCCGCTGTTTACAAACCTCTCATCCAGTCTCAACCTGAACCACTGTCAAAATCCACCAGTCACTACAGGTCTTCTTTGACAGCCAGCCAATTCTCCTCTGGCAAAGAGAATCAATCAGAAGTCCAGAAGAGGGCTTGGCCTATCCACTTATCCCGCAATGCCACATTGCAGCATTCATTCACCTATCGCCCTAAACTGAGAAAACGCCCCCACAGACTGGTCTTACCCTCCTCTTGCTGTGTTTTTCCCAACCCTGCAGAACTTCATCCTCAAAAGCCGTCACACACTCATGTGCAGCCCGATCAACAGAGAACACGCAGCAATCTTCCTTCCATTTTCTGTCCAAACACCTCACTGGATATAATAAGCCTTCGACGGGAACAAGAAAACACCCCCAGTCGCTACAAACTTGACAAACACCCTGTTAGTACATCTTATCCAGTCTTGCATAAGCACCAATACCTTTCACGAAACCATAAGCGGGGCACGGGAACTTTTCAAGAGAAAGAAGGACCAAAGTCTTCCTGAAGACCTTTTGAAGAACATTAAACTGTGGAATGGATTTTAAGACTATGTTAATGTTTAGCAAAACTAAAGTGCACTTATAAAAGCATTACCAACAAGGCAATTTTGGTTAACTACAATGCAAGGATCAACGGATGCATTGAATTTTGTGAGTGATGAGTGTTGAATTATTCAAAAAGTTGTGAAGCTACTGTACTGTGTTCTACAGATGTGGATTCTTATTTAGATGGTGTGGGGTAGATATTGTTATTAATAATAATAATAATAATATTAATATCACCAAGAGTTCTTCAGTTGTGGGTTGTTGAAGCACTCTCCTTACACTTTTTTACTCATGAAGTGTTTTAAAACCAAATTCACAACCCTGCTATATGGGTTTAATTCAGTGTGGTAATTCTGTAAAATACCTATTATGGAACTCATTTAAGTGGTGCTACTGTATTCTGGATAATTTTCATGGGAACTTGTGTTTATGGACAAGTGCTACGATACATTTTGGTAAGTTTCGTATGCTCAAAAACTCAGAATCAGAATGTTAAATGTTAACATTGATAATGTTACTCAGTGAAGACACCAGAAACATAAGGGAATGAGATTTGTAGTAATATATAAATTAGCCATTTTTATACAGTCCATAATTTAGGCTGTATTATACCTTTAGTGTATCTAATCCCACCAGCAGAGGTCATGAGTATGGAAAGTGTAATTACTCTGCCCATTACACTTTAATGAATGTATCACTTCATACAAAAGATTAAAGGGTGGATATTTTGAATAGGCATCACTTATATCATAAAATGAATATGAATATAACAGACAATTTATAGGCTAAGAACCATATTGCATAGATAAATGATTTAATGTTGATTTAAAGTTAAACTGGATACATTAAATCCATTTCCATCTGGAAGAGAAGCAACTGGTTCAAGAGGCCGTTAGATCCGTACACTCAGGACTCGATTTGAGGGTGGATGCCAACAGCGGCAAGTTAATGTCCTGGCTTTTGGTACTAGTACCTATTGTAGTATTGCTCCTGTATGACATAGCGTTGTACTGCTCCCTGAACTCTCTGTAAATCGCTTTGGATAAAAGCGTATGCTAAATCAATAAATATAAATGTAAAATTACACAAGGGGATGGCTTCCCCCTTGTTGACGAAAAATAACATATACATCCCTTCTTCAAAACCAACCATCCCCTCTTACGATCCCATTTATAATTATTATAATATACATTTTATAATAAAAAAAGTCTGTAGATATTCAAATATTTGTGCACCCCACCCCCCTTGAATTGTTTTTTACAATTCAACCACTTCATACACTGAATTCCGTTGTTTGGTATACAGTATGCAGTGAAGGAATAATTTAATATAATTTGATAATTGAACCTAATGCATTTATAATAGATTTACCATAATATATATTTTTGATGCAGCATGCTATACTGTAATACAATAAATACTTCTGTCAGATGGTGTCAGGTAACCTGTGCTTATGTAACAACAGTATTTGTTGCATAATTTGTTAACTGATTTGCCACTGTAATTAAGCACTTGAACTGAAAACGTTATTTATGTTATATAGGCCTACTACAGTATTTGCATATATTTTTATTAAGTCGCACTGACTTATTCATTTAGTTTTTACTCCACACTAACAAACACTAAGACATTTGCATTCAAGGAGCGTTCATCAAGCCAAATTTCTGCAATCTGTGAAATGCACAAACACAAGCAGATTGAGACACGCATGTTATGACAGTTAACTGTAAGAATAGATTTGAATGTGATAAATGGGATTGTGAATGCATACAGTATTTATTAATGTCTGTAGTAGTCGTAAGCTTTAGATTTTTACATGCATGCAACATGATTGCTGGGGGTTGATTTAATGGTCAAGTGGAACCATTTTACTGACAGCTAGCTAGACATTGTTGCACTGAACCTAGCTAATCATAATCTTTCACATGAACACAATAAATATTGTGAAATACACTGAATGCGAATTTCTTAAATGTGTAGTCAACCCTTTTTTTCATTCAGCTTTTCTATGTCTCTTCTTTTTTGTAAGGTCTGCATTGGAGTTTTTTATGATAATACACTATTGACAAAAGTACCGGGATAGGCCGTCTAATAAACATTTTATTCCAGTAATTCCAATAAAAATAAAAATTAATTCTACATCAATAAAGAATGTTCCATCTTTGTTGCATCAGTTTGGGGCTCTCCTTTTCAGAAATGACTCTACCCCTGTGTACAAGTCAATGATGGGATTGGGTGATGATTGTTTTAGTCTGCAAGTCACATCTTCAACTAGGTTCAGGTCTGGGCTTTATGCAGACCAATCACGTTCTTCCACACTATACTGAATCAATATTTTTTATTTGAACCTTTACCCGTATAAAATATATATTTTTTTACCTTTTTGGGTAGATTATTGTTCCCTAAGGTCCTTAAAGTACAGCTAAGTGTAAGAGAAACAAAACGCTGGTACCTATGGTACCTCAGAAACCCCCTCTCTCCCACACGTTGTGCATCTGTGCGCTTTGATCTCTGTGTAACCTGTAGTGTGACTAATATCCCCCAACCATGTATATAAATAAACTTCATGCTACCCTATGTGTATATAGTGTGTCCCATAAAAGTTCTTGAATACTTACGTCATAAATGGGCAACATTCGGGCTACATTCAAGTAAAAGGTAATGGTTTAGTTAATTACACAGTATATCTCCCTTGAGATCATCTTTAAATACCATCTGCCCTGTAATAAAAATGGCAACCTATTCGCCAAGCAGTTTTGTTATTTTAAGTGGTTACCATGTTGCTTGTCATGTTCAGGCAATAATGGTATAATTTCAGCCATTGGTTTAGTAGCATAAAATATATTTTTAATTGTTTTACCGTGACATAATATGTGATATGTGTAAAAGTTTGAGTCAATGATTTATAGGATTTTAAAATGACCAATGCTTAGCTTATTGAACGGATGCCAAAATGAAAGCAAACAAATGAAGTTATTTAATTTCATATGGGTAGCAGTAAAGGGGCATCATCTCTTTTGACTTAGGAACGCTTAGTGATTTATCAACTCTTTGACATTTCACCATCTGCCCTGTAACCACATCACAAAATATGCAAACACTTATGCGTATGCATATGTATGACATGTGTGGGTTGTGTGTATCAGCATGAGTTTGTTCACTGTTTTGTCACATGTACAAACATAACTTTTTTGTTTGTTTGTTTCTCTAATTAAATATTCGCTGGTCAGGAAATTTAGGCACTGTTTTGTTCTATGAACTCATTTTGTTCATTGATATAGAGTATTGCCCCTTAATGTTTTTTCAAAAAAACTGGAGGAAAACTACAGGGACTTAGGAGTCCATCTGGGGAAATATATGGTGGGTCCGCTTTACTTGAGTGAAAGTGATGGGTGATAATGAGAATGCAGAATGCCTTAAACATGTTTTGACTGCTTAAACCTCAGGCTGAAGACACGGAAGAGTCTTCATACACCTGGTAGTGTATTTAGTTCGGTATTTTCCCAGGGCACGTTTGTTCATTTGGAATTATAGGCCCATAGGGCTTATTAGTTTATTGCAGTCTGAAACACTGAGAAGATACACAAATTTTGAGTAGAGATACATAGAGTACATCAATAATGTTGTGTTGAGATCAAACTGAGGCATGGCAGGATAGCATGATTGCACATGTTCACCAAGTTAAACACAGGTTTTAGGGACATTTTTAAGCGTCTGGAGATGTTCAAAATGGACTGGGCAGGGAAACTGCAATAATGGACCCTCCCTTAGTCTTGCCTTGGAGGTGGCTTCTATTTCTACCAGCGTAAAGAATTTGTGTGTGCTTGTTTGAATGTTGGTGCATTCCCAACGTAATTTTCTCACATACACTGACAAACACTATAGTATTAGTGGGCATCTTTAAAATAATCTTAAATTATTCCTTTTGGTTAAAAGATCAACATATGTCTTTGCTCAAATCAAATAACATATCTATGACTATCCATGAGATTTTATTCACATTCAACCCACATCTGTCAGGAGTTATTACCTAAAATTAAACCATGCCATGTCCCACCCCAACTACAGTTCAATACTACCATCATGTAAATCTTGTTTTTCTACTTTTTTGCACAGGATTTTTTTCTTTTTATCATCACTAATGATGATTCAGTATAACCCTTTAGCTCTAATGTAAAACTCTTGAAGCAAGAGTAAAAAGCTGGGAAACCAAGTAAAAAACTTCAAAGGAAAACTACTTTTGGTTATCATTGATCTTTTTAAACAAGATAACATTATACCACACTAATGCTTCAAGCTAAATTACTTTCAACTGATAAGAATATTTCTCTTGTCCTGAGCCAGCAACTGAAGACCACCACAATATCACCCTGTCCACACTGTGACCTTTGCTTCCTGTGCAAGTCTTAGCCTGTCCCAAGAGAAAACGTAGTGATAATTTCATTTTGTCTTTTAACAATATAAACCCCAAAATAAGCCCAATCGCACACACCTAAATTAATTAAACGAAATTTTGATGACGAGAGGGAAAACACGTGAAGTTTAAGATTATGGCTAACAAAGATAGACACCCTTTGGGCTTGGATTTCCAGATGAGTGTGGACAGATGCTTGGGTGTGTCACTGAGAGAGAGAGAGAGAGGGCCACCTGGCCTAACAATATAGCTTAATGAAATATTAATTTTGTTCATAAGTTTCACTGACTTATCAGTTACCGTGATATTGTTCCTTGATAAGTGATCCTGTACCTGAGTGGGCCATTCCATCAAATCAGCAACATTTAAAGGTATAAATACAGGCATACATATTCTGGTGATTTGCAAAAACGTTTTTTAAATAAACAATCAACTTCCAATAGATATATGTAACAAGACTGAAGTTTTGGATTAACAATCCCTGTCATAGCTACAATATCATGAAACAGTTTAATATGCATAAGATGTTGCATGTATTTTGTTTGGGGACAGAAATGTCAGATTTGGTGGAATTGCTTAAAGAATGGCTTTTTTGCAGTTATTTATTACATCAAAACAGATTGATTACCTCACACATTAAAATACAACTTATTTCCATTTACACATTTGGCAGACGCTTAAAAGTGACTTACATTGTATTATATCATACATTTGTGTCTGAATATGTGTAATCCCTGAGATCGCACCCATGAACTTGGCGTTGGTAATGCCATGCTGTAACCACTGAGCCACACAACAGACTTCTATTTCTTTTCAGTATTACAGGTTTTCTTTAGTTTTATGTAATTTTTATTAAACAACTTTGGTAAATGTTATTTATTGAGGGTAGCTTCACTAAACTTGTGGTAAACTACACTTTCATTCACACATTCAGGCCGGCGAAGACAAAGTCGATGCGTCACTTCCGCGTTTCACGTTCAGAACCCTCGCCTGTTTCCGGTTGAGGAGATTTAAAGCCGTGAGAAATGGAAAAATGAGAAAATAGTTGAATTCAGCAGATGCTGTACATTGCGGCACACAGCAGTAGTATACAGAAGTGTTGTTCAACCAAATTTGATATTATGTTTTCATAAATTAACATTACGTTATATTACTGTAGAACTGCACTTCTATATTTAACCAACGCAGCAACTTTATTTTTTCAGCAGTCTACATAACATCGTTGGGGCAAATTTCCTTTACGTCATGCAAGCTCATCCCCTTAAAATTCCCCCGTGAACATATGAACATTACCACCAATTAAACATTTCACTGGCTTAATAATAAAAACAAACAAAAATCCTTTGGAACATCACATTTCCCAAATTACTACAAAACTCCTCCCTCTCGCAATGAGTTGTGGGAAACACCAGTTGTTAGACACTTAATTAATTGCAGTGCTTTTCCACAGTAGCCTACAGAACTCTATTTCAGATGCAGCAAATGGTATTGATTCTGTTCCCTCATTGTTTTCTATCGAACACAGTAATATTGTGGGTCCCGGGGAGAATAAAAACTAATTACCAACGTGTGATTTACCTGTGCAGGTACAGGCAAGAGCCTAAAGCGCACGAGCAGAGATGACTCACGATTTGATTGGCTGTAAGTTGAGAAGGCGGGCAGCTATTGCAAAGATCTGAAAGATGATCCCGAGAAGAGTGCATGAAAAAAAAGACAGAATGTCTAGGGATGGATTTAGTTAGCTGCGGGCGTCTGAACAAGTCTGGACTACAGAATTTCACAGAAGCAAACAGCACAACCAGGAGACATGACTCTATTTTTCGGCTCATAGTCAAATGTGAGGATTTTGAAGGCTGGCCTGTTGACACTAGAAGACAGCTGCCAGATGCTCGCTCATCGCTCAAGAGCAGTCTGTGAATGCGCATTTTAAATCAAAGCTTTCGACTTATTTTCTGGGGAAATTCAGGCTCACTTAAAGGAATCTGTCAGGTCATGCGTCACTAACACTGCGTGCACTGCTGTTACACCTTGGTCTTCTGGTTACCCGTCCTGAGCTGTAAGTAAGAAACATGCTTATGTGTCAAATTCGCTCCAGGGACACTAAGCGCCCTGGAAATGCTGTTGTGTAAGTAATAGATCGCTCTGAATTTGTGATAAAATGCTACATGTTTTAGTTAGTGTGCTGCCCGTTTTTGTACCGTAGAAATGAGAGACACGAGATGCAAAATATCCACATATCAGTTTTGGTTGTATACTACAAAATGTAATTGACCTTAAGTAATACTTTCCGTTATTTATTAAATTACCTAAAAGTAAGATTTAATTGTATTACTAATTCTATAAAGTTGTATTAGCACTATGGACAACAAAATATCTTAAATCATATATATTTTTAATTTTCTTTGTTGATTAGCCAATTAACCATATTCATAAAAATAATCTTAATATAAAACATGTAAACACTTAAAATAAAACAAAAAGATATATGTGGTGTAAAATACCTTAAAAGCAGTCAATATAAATTAAAATGTTAAGCGTTTTGTTAACACCCATAGAATGTGCATTCACAAGGATTTAGAATTTTGACACAGTGTCAGGTCATTGCCAAAATCAGTGGGGCTGTGTATATAAGGTATTTAAAAATGTATTGTGTGTGGTTTGTGTGTTTTGATTTTACCACCTGCAGCATGACATTTCCAAATTTGCAAAGGGGGTGATCATGACCTTATCTGAACTGTCTGATTTGCCACTTGTGTGTCTTTCACTCAGATGCAGGGCCAGAGCGTCTATAGCTTATCTTGGACTTTTAGTGTGTGGGGTTGTTTTATAGTATGAGAGGGTAGACATGTTATTATAGAGAACAGCTTGAATGCTCAATTGTTTTTTAAGATGCAGCCAAGACTTGAACTTTAGAAGAAGAATTATAAATCAGCCTCTATTGCAGTCCCCCCATATTGCTGTATCCAGAAGAAAGCATTTGGTTGCATAGAATTCTTTATCACATGTGTCGGAGCTATTTTTGAGGCAGAAAAAAAATAACATCTGTGCAACATCTCCTCTACCTCATCAATAGAGTATTAGAATGTGATGATAATATATAGTTGTATAAATTTTGGATGGTTAAAAATGTGTATTTGTTGAGATTCCTTTTGTCAGAGGTTCATTTGTTCGATGTCACGTCTTTAAAAAAATATATTGAAGCACACACAGAATGTTGATATTACTTTCAAATTGTCTGTGCTGATTATGCAGACTTTTTGTGAAAGAGATTAAAATGTGTTAAATGAAGTTTTAATCTTATTGAGATAAAATATTTACTAACCTTAATTGCTAAAACGTCATTAATGTAGTCTCGGTTGACATGGATGTTCATTTATAGAAGTTTACATATAGATTTTTAAAATGATGGGGTAATCTGACTACTCCGATAATAATGATGGATAAACCTGCTGTGAATTCTGCTGATTCTATGGAGACTCATTATTTCATTGCTCACCTATTGTCTTATTACTCATGTAGATACTTTGTCTCAATTACTTGCTCTAACAAATATTTTATCTGCATGTTGGCTGGTCAGTTGGTCTGCTTAGTTTGCATGAGTTAGTTTAATTCTCTCTGACATGTAACCCTATTCATTTATTTTGGCCACTCTCTGTTTTTCCTGTGTGGGGAGTACAACAAAAAAGTTGGCATTGTGACCAGTATACAGCTTGTCTAATACTCGATTTTTGTGTTCTTGAAGTGTGACCTCTCACACTTCAGTAAGTCTAGTTTCAAATCGTATCTAATTATTTACGGGCGGAATGTTTCTTATTTCATTCCTGTCCCTTGAGGCGCATCATCTTTTGACCATGAGCATTTCCTTGTTTTATTACTCTGTTTGAAATATGAACACTTCAGGCTCAGAAATGCACAAGAGTCATCAATTTGTTGGGAGAAATTTGACCTTTTTAGCACAATGAAACTGAGCAAATTTTGTGTGAAAAATTGTCCAGCATAAAGCTGTGAAAATCATTATGCTGCTGATAAATCAATGTAACACTATTGTTATTTTTTATTTACAAACATATTATTTATATTTATTGAAACACATTCAGCAAATTTACAGTTTTAGTTTACACTCAAAAGAACTGTACTGTGTTTTTAGTGTAGCTACTGAAGATTGGCCCTCAAATCGTTGATGTTTTTGTGTTTCTCCTAGCATCCACTTTACACAGCTCAAGAATGTGGCTGTAAATTCTTTTATATAAAGCCACATAACAAATAGCCTTTTTATTGTTAAATTAAAGTTGTGACAATTGTTGTAGTTTTGTTCACATACAGTACAAAAACTCCACTTATTTATGTTGTATTGAACAAATGTTGCAGTGAATGAAGGCAGTCTCAGTAGCTGTGCTCTCTTGACCCCAGGTGTGCTTTGACACACCTGAACGAATTCTGGTAAAGCACAGGTATGAGAGAGAGAGAGAGTGACGGAATGTGCAGACTGCAGAGGTATAAAGGGAAGGGAGGGTGATGTTGCTGCAGACATTTTACATGCCTTTGAGGTTGCTTGTATCTGCTTATAAACCACATAATGACTGTGTCCTTATTAATATAGATAGCACTGAGTCAAGCTGATTGAAAGTGGGCTGTTGGAAATGTAAAAAAAGAGCATTTAAAAAACGAGCATTATAGGGCAGTAAAGGAGAGGAGAATAATTAAATAAGGAAGTCAGTTAGTGAGTAAGTTTGATGCCTGGATGTAGAAAAAAGATTAGTCTGATTAGTAGTCGGTACTCATGAGGAAAACAATACTTCAATGATGTTATTTATGTGCTAAAATTCTGTATGCGACCAATGGAAAAGGCCACGCGAGCATCAGCTTTTTTATAAAGGTATACTTGTTCCTTACCTGTCGATTAACAAGAGCTTAGCAAATTGTTTTCTGTAACATTAGTTAGCGTTAAAATCATGTTTATGTACCATAGATTTATATATTGTTCCTTATAATTTAGAACATTGTTGTAAAGCCTTTTTATGGCGACCATATAATTTTATGTAATAATGGTGGCACAATAATGAGGGAAACTTTTAATTGAGTGATTATATTTAATGCAGGTAAGGAGATCAGACATCAGTTGTGGGTTTATGTGGGAGGTTTAATAGTTTTCGGCAGGTGTTTATTCCGGTTTGTGTTTGCTTCCATGTGTTGCGCACATGCCTTTTGGGATGAATTAGGACTGTGAGAATCTGGTTATTTTTAAAGTGGTTTACAATATTTATGCAGTGGCTTTTTGAGGCCTAAAATATCTGACTAAATTAAACAGCCAACCAAAAGTCTTTGCCACGATAAAGGAGCTAAAACAAGACAGGAAGACAGCTCAACATAAAGTTGAGCTGAATAAATTCTGTGTTGAAATGAATCTTTCTCCCACATAACAGTGAGCTCATTGCACTTTTCACAAAAAAATGCTCTGCTCTTGTTTTATGAGTAAGACCCAGAGTGATGTTCTCTTCCACAAGACTGTAAGACACTGGAAAAAATAAACCAATACACACAATTATCCAGTTGTGTTCCTCTGACCCAGGACTTTGAAGGTTTAATAATGCACATATGGAGGTTTTACTTGTCTGTCAATGTCTGCAAGTTTTTAACTTTGTGTCAGGTCATCGCAAACCGTCGTGCCTCTAAATATGAACCACCATTTCGTCTGTATTTAAATCAAAAACAGACCATTCTGCTGCTCTTTTATTTTATGCCATTTTTGAAGAAACATAGTGACAATTGGCACATGGTTGTGTTTGCACTTCCTGCTTTATATGCTGCTGACAACAGAAAGAAGCATCACACAATATCAGGGATTTTCCTAAAAACATGTTTCTGAAATAATATTACAGTACATGCATCGTAACTGTTTCTGTCAGACCATATTTGAATGCGCGTAATGAAGACTATTACAAACAACATAACCTTGCTAGTTTATAGTATTGCATGAAGAAGGACTTTTAGTTTTTGTTAGGGCTGTCAAAATTAACGCGTTAACGCGAGATGATTAATTTCTGGAATTAACGGCGATAATTTTATTAACGCATTAACGCATTCCCGCCATGTTTTATCCCCAATTCAACCCCCGCCGCGTTCATTCCTCGTCGCGTGAATAGCATGGCTGACACGAGCGACATGGAGGTGTCGGAAGAACCCGTTGGCCCTCTGGATGAACAAGAACTGTAAACTGAATAATATTGTCGAGGACACGGGCCTCGCAGAAGTTTTGAAAGCGGCAACTTTAGACGCATTCTACAAGCTACCGTCGAGAGGCACAGTGATGACTAAAATCAACTGACGCTAAAAAGAAAACGAAGGAAGAGGATTTGGCTTCCGCGGAATATGTTGCTTTGACAGGAGACCACTGGAGCTCCGTTACTAACAACAATTATCTGGGTGTGACGGCGCATCACATAACTAAAACCTGGAAAGTAATGTCGTTTGCTTTAACCTTAATGAAAACAGAAGAGCGTCACTTTGTAGAGGTATGTGCTCAACAGTTTCAAATCGTGGCACACAATTGGAAAATTGAAGAAAAAAATAGATTTTCTCTAAAAGAAAAAACGTTCCATTCACTTATTTGCTAAGAGCAATGGCTAAATTGCCAAAGTTGTTTAGAATTAAAATAGTTTTTTGGATTTGACAATAATAAAAAAGATGAGACAAATGTAATATCCGCTTCTTGTCATTTATCTTACTGTTCTGAGAAGAAACACAGAAAACGTGAATTTTTCAATCATATTTAGTATTGTGATTAATCGAAATTAATTCAAGAAACCTTGTGATTAATTAGATTAAAAATTTTAATCGTTTGACAGCCCTAGTTTTTTTACCAGACAGTGCAAGCAGTTACTTGAGTTTAAAAGCATGTACATGTTTTAATTCAGTCTTTCTATTATGAATCAAACAATAACATTATTATGAGCTTTAGCAGTCTCTAAACAGAATAGCACAATCAGTTTTCTACTATATATGCTTAATGGTGCTGTTAAAAAGGAACTTTTCTTTGTGTTCCTGCAAAGTTAGCATTGTCTAACTGCTTTTGAACTTGAACCAGCTCACCTTTTATTTGTCTGGTGGCAAAGGTTGCAAGTCCCACCTTGCTTCTTTTATTTTCTCTTCTTTATACTTTTGCCAGATGTTCATGGTGAATGAACATTCACATTAGGGGAGGAACATTATGTGAGATTGCTACTTAAGCTGTATGAATGCAGATGAAAACAGAACGGGCTGCAAACTGAATTAATTTTAGGTTTCATGTTGTTCTCTTTTCTCTGTGTGCATGTGTCTGCGTGTGTGTCATGTGTAGGATTTGAAAATGGGGTGGTTGCAGCAATGGAATCTGCTGGCTGCTGTGTTGCTGTGTCTCCCCTCATTGTCTACAGCTCAAGGTAAAAATTTACATGACATCTCCGAATGAGTCCCAAAAGATTGTTTACAGAAATATATTTTATTTAGTTTCCATAAACCAAGTTAACTTCACTAATAAATCACAACCCTATAATAACCATTTGGTATATTTGGTTACACATTATGTGATAAAGTCACAGAATCCTACAGTATTGCTAAAATCCTTGTTCTATTAAATGTAGGAAATGGATCAAATAAAAAAAGGCTGTTAATTAGTTTGCTAGAGGAAGTAAAGCAGCCAGTGAGTCACTCAGTGTATCGGATGACTGGAAGTAGACTTAGCTCTTTAAGGGAGAGATGATGCACCAGCCGCTAAATAAATGAGCACAGATGCTTTGTTGACATGAAATGGCTTTGAAGACTATGTGGTGAGATGTCACTTCCTGTGTCCCCTAATGCGGCACGGAATACCTGAATAGAATAAGCCACAGATGTTAATGCTTATGGCTAAATTCATTACTGTTATCCTACTGTGAAACAAAAGGTTTTTGGACCAAAACAGGCTTAAGGGAATAAATTGACCAAGTATTGGCAACAGGAAAATGCTTTGTGTTGTCTGAATATCTCACAAATCCGGACCTAGTTAACAATAAACATTTCTACATTCCTGTTACAGTACATAATGGAGAATCGGTGTATATACTGTATTTATCAGTGGTTGTGTATCAACTTGTTTTCTGTTTACAGGCCAGTGCGATATTGTTGGTGCAGCAGATATTGTGTTCCTGGTGGATGGATCATCCAGTATTGGCCGGACCAATTTTATCTTGGTTAAAAGTTTCATGGCAGGGATTGTCAAACCCTTTGCCAGGGCGGTGGGTTCTGATGGCATCCGCTTTGGAGCCGTACAGTACAGTGATACTGCCCGGTCTGTGGTTCTACGTGTATAAATGTAAAGGTTTATTAAATTCATTATTAACTAGAGACATGTATCAATAATGGTCTTTTTTTTCACAATCAGGGTGGAGTTTACATTCACTGCATACCTGAATGGCACTGAGCTTATAGCTGCCGTAGAGAATATCAATTATAAAGGTGGAAACACCCGCACTGGGGCTGGCCTCAAATACATTGCAGACAACTTCTTCAACCCTGCCTCTATCAGAGCTGTACCCAAGGTGAGCTTTTTCTGTTCATTTTTATTTGTTTCTTTGATGTGTTGAACTTTGAACCTGTGCGACTCGTATTAAATACCCCTATTTGTCATTCCAATCATATGCGATGTAATAATACGTTTTTCAGTTTATAGTCAGAGGTTTTTGTGCAATATTTGTAGGGTATAGCCTAGTAACAACAATACTGACTCTCCAAGTTGTCTTACTTTCAGATAACTATACTCATTACTGATGGTAAATCTCAGGACAATGTAGTGGAACCTGCTCAAAAACTACGTAGTTTAGGAGTCAAAATATTTGCAGTAGGTAAGAACTGGTTAGGTTACAGGTAAGGTAACTGTGTTTCTGGCATGTTTCTTTATTAGAGAAAAGCTTTATAACATCCATTTAAATAAAGACTGTTGATTAAATGTGAGTATGTATTTGCTAAAGAAATTTATAAAAAAAATGGAATCATTTGAAGTTAACGCTTCACAAAACTCTGGTTGAGCACAGTGAATTTAACCTTTTTTTGATAATTTTAAGTCATTTTTGTTTTTCTCTCTCCTGGCATTTGCTTGTCTCAGGTATAAAGAGTGCAGATGCAAATGAGCTGAAACTTATTGCTTCTCCTCCTCAAAGTGAGTTCACATCCCAGATTGGAAACTTTAAAGCTCTCAGCTCTTTGCTGCCCTTGGTGTCTCCACGGGTCTGTTCAACGAGTGGAGGCACTTACTCAAATGATGGTAGGTCTAAGATAGAGACACACTCACAGACATAATACAATAATATTTATTTAGAATTTTGTTAAATTTTTAATGCAATATATTTTATCTTGCTAAGTTTTTTCAACAACCCTGCTAAAATACACGTTGGCATTTCTGTTTCAGAATCCTACAGTGGTCCATCAGACTTGCAGATTTTTGGTAAGACCACTGATTCATTGAGATTCCGATGGTCACCTGCAGGAGGGAGTGTAAGTGGCTATGTGGTTCAATACAGACCCCTTTCTGGCCTGGGTCAGCCAATCAAAGCAGAGCTTCAACAGGTGAGGAAAATGTTTGTAAATAACGGTTGTCAATTTTTTACTTTTTTATTTTAACTTTTCGCTTGTGACGAGGTACTTGTTGGTGTCTTGGAGGCAAGACAATGGTTCACTGTGTGTGTTTTTGCTTGTTGTGCTTTAACACAATAAAGCCTTTTCTGAAGTATCATTCTATGATTTCTCTCATTTTAAGCTCCACTGCATAGTTTAGACACTCACTGTCTGATCACAAGAAGACTTTATATGTGCTACAGTTAACTGTAAATGTTGCAAGAAGGTATAATGAAGATAGCGGATAAAAGTGGTTATTACATTTAAACGTTTTAGTGAACCAAGGTAGTTGGTTCATTTAAACTTCTCCTCAAATCATTTTTTTTACTACAATAAGAACTCAAAAGGGTTTACTTATACTGAAGATGTACTGTTTATACATAAGTTTTGCCTTGTCTTTGTATTTTGACTTGCAGGAAACAATAGGAAGCAGCCAGCTCAGCTATATTGCACGAGAGCTGCGTTCGGGCACAGAATACCTGATCACCGTTATTGCTCAGTACCCCAACAGCCTTGGAGAGCCAGTGTCTGCCAAGGCCCAAACAAGTGAGAACTAAACACACTTGAAATATGTGTCATATTGAAGAGCAGTTTTTAGCCCAACTCCTTACTCAATCACATCTTCCCTAAACTAGAGCCACTCCCGGGTGTGACTGCCCTACGACTGGTCCAAGCCAGCTATTTTACTCTCGCTTTGGCCTGGGATCCTCCGGCCGACCCAGTGCAGGGCTACAGAATTACATATGGACCTACAGGTGATATAGACACACATCCATACACACTCTATCTATAATTCTATTACATAACTCTGTAATGCTTTAATTTTTTAAAAGTAAATAGTAACTACTTGTTGTGTGATTAAGGGCAAGACATTACGGAGGAAAAATATGGAAGATTAAACTGTATGGCAATTTTTTTCAGAAATACAAATACTCTTTCAGAACGGTGTAAAAGTACAACTGGAGCGACAACAAAATAATATAGAGTAAATTTGTATATTTTCTAAAGAAAATCTAAGTGTTTCCTGCACTTACTTTCACACAATGTAGGATTAGTTACAAAGCATAGTTTAATGGTTAAGGATTTACCCTAATTCCTAAGTATTAATAATAGTCAAATTAACTAAGCTTGCCATAGCAATCAACACTAACTTCACTCATAAAATGTTAATTTTAACGTATTGTTTTGTTTTATTTATTTAACACATTGTGTTACTTTCATGGTGCTGATTTAAAACACACGTTGTGTTGAAAGTAACACAAAAAGTGATGTCCCAAGAAATAACACAGAGATGTGACAACAATAATGTTAACTGAACACAAAAAGTGTTATTTTAACACAACTTTAGATTGTAATGATTTAAGTTGTCAGCAGGGTTGAATTTAGAGGAAGGACAGGTTTTTTTTTTTTCCCCAAGGCATTCTGTCTGTTTTTAAAGACTTGCCAGTTTGAGTTGTTGACTGCTATTCAGGTATGAGCTGGCAAAGCACAGATCTGTCAAATGAGGCGTGGCCCTATTTAATCAGATCAGCTTTTAACGCTAGAAAAAAAGTGTTGCCTGCAAATTATTGGATGCTCAAACTGCTATTTGATTCTTTTATACTGTCTTATGATCTGATTCGTATACTGTTTTGGTGATGTGGGTTCCTATGATAGCCATGTGGTTTTGTATCTAGGAAAGGGTTCGACAATAAACAAGCCACACTGAATCATATGAAGATTTTAATGCTTTTTATAAGAAGTTTTGATTGCTCCTCTGATTAGAAGTAAACCACGAGCCATTTGAGTGCAAATCAATAAATATCAATAATGTTTTTGTGTTTGTATCATCCTTTCTTGAGTGTGACATAAATCAATGCGTGAGTGTGGCCTTATTGTTTGGTAAACAGGTCAGCCTGCTGCACAGCTGGTGGAACGGTCTGTTGGGTCGGAGTCAAGTTTGACTTTGCGTGATCTTAGAGCAGACACGGAATATGTCATCAGTTTGTACCCCCTGTTTCCCCGAAACAGTGTCTCACCAGCTACCCTGACTGCCCGCACATGTACGTTTTCTTATTCAAAATAACACAATACAAAGACATGCTACAAAACTGCATATTACATATATTTAAACAATATATAAAACTCTTTGTATGTGTGTGGTTTTGCAGTACGTTTAGAAGGTGTACAGCAGCTCTCGGTTCAGACAATCACTAACAACAGCGTTCGAGTCCGCTGGACGGGAGTAGCAGGAGCCAGAGGATATAGAGTCGTCTGGGGCCCTTTTACAGGTCAACATCCACCATCTTTTCATATTCCCTCACTTTCTTTTTGTCTCCAAGAGTCCCAGAGCCGCAAAAAATAAGGATGTTTAGTTAACATAAACACCTATACAAAGTGTTTAACATTTGGCCCTCTTTTATTCATTGCTTATTTAAATAATTGATCTGAAGCTGTCCACACATACTGCATTTCTCTTTCAGGAAGTGATGTGGAGACTGTAGAGCTGAGAGATGATAGTGAATTCACTCTGGAAAATCTACAGCCAGACACAGAATACATTGTTACAGTCATCGCCTTATACAATGGAGAAGATGAAGGACCTGCAGCCACTGTTCGCTTTAAAATTGGTACACAAACATACAGAGACAAGTTGACACATTCACAGTTTATGCTATTAAAGTATTTTTTACATTGTTAAGTGAGTGTGCAACCATTTATGTAAACAGTTGTGTGTTTCATAGTAGCATACAGATGGCCTTGAGCTAGGAAAGAAAATTAAGGTCATTTTTAGTCTGTCTCACTCACGCTTAACAACAGACAGTTAGGTGGTTGTTTTTCATTTTGCTATTGACTCACTGTCTGTGAGTTTTTTTAAATATGAATCACACAGGGCAACAGGCGATATATGAAGTCTCAGTATATGCAAGTACATGTAAAAGAGAAAAAATCCCTTGGAGGGAGGAACCTTTATAAATGTAACCAAGAACTCAAGCACATATATGCGATATTCTTTTAAATTATAGTATTCTGGGAAAAGAAATCTAAATGTGTGTTAATGTGTCTGGTTTCAGAACGCTTAGAGGAACAGGTTCTGAGACCCACGACTTCTGGACCCACAAGCATCAGATTGAACTGGAAGTTCATACAGGCCGCTAGAGGTTACCGGTTGGAATGGAAAGCTGGGGAGAGTAAGAAACTCATCTGCTGCAAACACTTGCAAAAAACATTTATGCTAATTGTGTACATTTATTTGACAGCATTAGAATTAATTAATTTGGCCCTGTCATACACAGATAACCTTACAAAAACGTAATTTAGGGTAGAATTGTTTTATGGTTAAAATTGTTTTATGGCTTTTTTATCTATTGACGTTTGATTGGCTGACCATAGGGGACAGGGTTCAGAAGCAAGATTTTCCACAAGGCACCACCAGTTATGAGCTCAGAAATCTACAACCGAGCACAGAGTACATCATAACTCTATTCACACTCTATGATGGGCGAGAGGAGGCCACCTTCTTTTCTACTAAACCTACAGGTCAGAGTATTCATCAGTAGTCTGAAATCAATAGTACTGCAACAACAAGTAAACTGCTTTGGGATAACTCTCTCAACACTGTGTTCTTAACATTGTTTTGATTAGGTTTCTTAAGTGAATAAAGACAGTTTGATGCTTATTTAACCTCATCTTAAGTTTCTTAATCGCATGTTTTTGTTTGTGTGAATGACCATGAGTGTTTGTTTTGAACTTTGTTGGGTTTAGTAGAGCAGTCAGTCGGTCGTGTCACAAACCTAAGGGTGGTGGAGACATTAGGAAATATTGTGCGCTTGGGATGGACGGGGGTCTCTGGAGCAACACAATATGACATTGTCATACTTAATACTCAATGTGAGAAAACTCCTCCTTTCAACATTGCAGCTGTTACTTTAGTTACCGTTTAACCATGTAGCCTCTATAGCTGTGATAACTGTATGAGACTCTTTCTATTTTTACAGCAAATAAAGAAGTGAACAGAAAGGTTTCTGGAAATCAGACTACAGTGGACCTCCAGGACCTTGAAGACGGTGTGCGCTACGCTGTCAGTGTGACTGCACTAGTCGGTTTCACTAAAGGAGATCCGGCAACTGTCTATATCACAGCAGGTGTGTGAGCATACTTATCTTTTCCTGTTGTTCCAGTGAGACTGTGTGTATCACTATGATATTACAGATTGTGTACTACTGATATGACGAATTAGGCAGTTGTCCGAAAGTCATGGGTCCCTGCAGAATACAATATTGTCATTTTTAAATACAGGCAGGGGGTCATGACATTAGGGATCGAATTTCCCTTGGTCTTTTCACAAATATTGATGTCAATGAAAGTGTTAAAACAGAAGACATTTTGAAGATGTTTTGGATGTTATATTTGATGGATAGTACGTATATTCAGCTGGTCTGAAATGAATTTTTGCTAACTCGATGTTTGACAGAAAAACCACTGCGAGTGACCAACTTGCGTGTGGTAAGCAGCAACAGCCGACGAGTCAGGATTTCATGGAATGGTGTTTCAGGGGCAACAGGTTACCGGGTTACTTGGAGACAAAGCAACAGTAGGTGGAGCCTATGACTTATAAAAGAATTGTTATCTGAATTTGTTTAAATCAATCAGCTTTCCCTCATTTTGTCTCTCTTAGGTGCAGAGCAGTTTCGTGTGCTAAGTGGCGATTTCACTTCATACACTATCGACGGACTGCAGCCTGATGACTCTGTTATTGTGGGCGTTTCCCCAGTGATTAACGGGAGGGTTGGAGAAGCGGTCACTGTAACTGCTAGAACTAGTGGCTCTATCGGAACGGTTACAGGGCTCAGAGTCATAGAATACTCATCCTCTAGAATACTTATATCTTGGGCTCCTGTGAATAGAGTAACAGGCTACAAAATCACTTGGCAGCCAAGTGGCGGTACAGGCAACATTATTACATTATTGCATTAAATGTTATTTAATGCTTAGATGCTGCTTAGCAACAGATCTAATGAGTTGAATGCATTTTATTTCTTTTTGCATTGTAGGAGTGGAAGACTTTGAGACTGTAGCTGCTGATGTCACTTCCTATGCCATTGATAGACTCCAGGAAGGTGAAACCTACCAAGTTTCCATTTCAGGCCTTGTGAACTCACGAGAGGGACCCGCTGCCACTGTGACCGCTAGAACAGGTAGAACAGCACATCTGATGAGTACTGAGCATTTATTACTTTAATTTGTTGGAACCAAAGTGGTTCTCATTTAGAACTTCTTTCTTATTTAAACAAATACTGGCACCAGAGGATTTTCATAGTGTTCGGATCCTTTTTTGTTTTAAAATTGTAAAAGTTCCTTTAAATAGTTTAGATGTTGTTTTTGTATTTTTTATTACCCGACTGTGTTTATTCTGTCTTTCAGATCAGACCACGATTGCACGTGTCACCAATTTACAGGTGCTGGAGGCAAAGGGCGAAGTCATCCGAGTCAGCTGGGTTGGAGTTCAGAATGCATCATCATACAGAATACTCTGGAAGAGGACTGATGGTGAACACATAATGAAAAATTCACATAGTTTTCAGCACACATTTTTGTCTTCCTGTTTAAATTCTTCTAAGGCTAAGCATCTATGTAAAAATTGAAGGAAACTTGATACTTTACTGAGAACATTATTATATCTATATATTAAAGTCTGTGTTATCGTTATAAGATTGTTGTTAGCCTGAAATCACAGTACTAGCATTGACTGCTGTATTGGTACATGTAATGATAGGTGGAGAGGAGAGTAGTCAGCTTGTCGGTGGCAATGTGACAACATTGGATCTCAGGCAGTTAGATGAGGGCGCGCAGTATGAGGTGAAGGTTCTGGCTGTTGTCCGTAACAGAGAGGGCCCACCTGTGTCCGTCAGAGTCACCACAGGTGAGTGCTATCTAAGCTTTGCATCTAAAATATAAAACAATGATTATGTAAACTAATTGATGTATTAGTACATACACTAATTGATGTATGCAAGATACGCCAGTTTTCTTAGACAAACAAGCAATTATAATTTTCACGTTCCCACACTTTTTAAGCTGCACAGTGTCGATTTTAAATGATGTGACACAAAAGTCCATACGTCATAGTAAATATTGCTTTTAATAGGAAGTATAGTTTAAGTTGTATTCCGATCATTACTTTATATACTTTACATGTCAATATATTGTATTAGGGGGGGTGTTGCCACAGAATATAGTAGTAGAGGGACTACGTGTGTTGGATTCAACCCCCGGGGGGCTGCGAATAACCTGGAGACCAGTGAGGGGAGCCAATGCATATCGAATCTATTGGAGATCTTCACAAGGTGCTTACACAGGCACACACAAACACACACATACAGGCAAAAGACATTCACGTTTACTTGTTATCATTATGCTTTTCATAGTAGAGACAGAATCAAGTCGTCTCATTAGTGGTGATGCGACTTCATATACCTTGGATGGACTTCAACCTGGTCTGTCCTACATCATAAGATTGTCTGCTTTGTTGGAAGGTGGAGAATCTAAAGCTACCACCATCCAAGCATCCACTGGTAAGCAATTAATCTCACTTCAGGCATCATATGTCTGCTTTTTTTCCTTAAGCTTTCTCCATCTCTCAATCACGATTACTCCCAAATCTCACTCATTTAGATCCCTTGCCACCCGTGTCAGGTTTGAGTGTGACGGACAGTACTGAGAATTCTGTGCTTTTGGGCTGGTCACCTGTAACGGGAGCCACAGGCTATATTTTACGCTGGAGAGAGGAGCGAGGTGAGATTACAGTCCGAAGGCACACTTATCGGAAAGTTTCAAAGGAAATTGGGAATTTAAAGACAGACTTCTGTGGAACTAAAATGTAATGTCAATGTCAGTTGAAGAAAATTAAGTAAACTTAAATTTGAAATTAGTTATAGTGCCAATGGTCAAATTATCATCGTTTATGTTTTAGAGCCCCTAACCTCTGTTTATCGTTTTTCATGCTCTGTCTTTGTAATTGAGTTTATTAAGCCAAAAGTGAAATAAAATAACAATGCAGACTGAATAAACATGATATTATTAATAATAGAGCGAAAAACATTTACATTTTTTATCTAAACAATGTATGGTGCTTCATGACAAATCCCCTTTTTCCGGAGACAGGACCTGATCAATCTGAGACACGGATTGGAACAGGCACTTCTTTTCGTGTGACCGGTCTGCGTTTGGGCCGCCGGTACCGCTTCACTATCCAGCCCACCTTCCAGAACCAGATTGGACCTGAGAGCAGTATTGAAGAGCGCACAGGTTACACAACTTTCTCCATACAGCAAATTACTCACAATCACAGAAATTGCTTGCTGAATATTATACTTGTAATCTATAGAGTAATGTATTATATTTAGATTACTTCATTACTACGTATATAACAGTATTTATAGGCCTGTCACGTGACACTTAATTTTATTTTTTCAAGTTATTCTGAAATATCCAAAATCCATTGCAAACTGCAATTTATGCACAATTTCTAAAACATTTTTTTCAAATGTATATTTCTGAAGAAAATTACTTTTGTGTGGCTTAATGTATAAAGATGGCTCTCCTGTTTTTGAGATAGTACACATGTGCATTGAAAGCCCTTTCTTTACTCCATGGTAACATCATAGAGTCTGACATCCTTATTTGACATTTACTCTCATACATTTTATTGCTATACATCCACGTGTAGTGTGCGTTGGAGGGCGTTTGGACGTGGTCTTTCTCATCCCGGCAACTCGCAATCGCTCTGGTCTGGCTGAATCTGTGTTGTCAACGCTTGCAAGTGCTGCTGGATCCTTCACCTCCATTGGTCCTGGAGACTCCCAGGTAAGTTTCTTCCAGTGTGCAACATCATCTTCCCTTGGTACCTGCAGGTATTTTTGGTAGGGTGTGTTAAGATTTTTTATTTGAATCAGTTGTTAATGAAGTTCGTTTATTCTTTGAGAGTTCCTGACAGGGTGAATGAGGAATTGTGGATGTGAGGTTTGAAAGATGGGATTGTAATACATGTTTTGTCCAGGTGGGGGTGGTGGTGTACGGTGAAGATGCAAAAGCAGGCTTCCTCCTCAACCAGCATAGCAACATGGTGGCCCTTTTGGAAGAGATTCTGTCCATCCCATTCAACAACAGACCAGGAAATAATATAGGTCATTCGCGCCCTTTGTATCATACATGGGTTTATTTTCGCTAAAAATCAAATGGAACTTTTTTATTTCAATTTAACACTTTTATATTTAGTAAAATATACATTCAATTACAATTTCTGTTCTATAAAAACTTTTATATACTATAAATAAATACTGTTCTGTTTTTTTTTAACATAACAAATGTGAAATTTTAAGAAACAATAACAATGAATGGAAAGTTTTTATTTTTTAATTGTAAGAATTTGTTTTGTAACAGAGGTTTGATTAAAAAGACTTATGTTATATAATAGTTAATTATAGATTATTTTGTGTGAATGGATACCCTGATACTTAAGATTGTTTTGCTTATAGGCCGAGCAATGACGTTTGCTCGTCAGTTTCTGCTGAGCGAGCCGGCTGGTCGGAGGTTTAGCGTTCCCGGGGTGGTCGTCATTGTCACTGATGAGAAGTCCACAGATGATCTGAGCCAGCCTTCTGCTGATATTAGGGCCGATGGTGAGCCATAAAATACAAATCTTACCATGCACACATGCAGTCAACCAGCACAACTGCTCTGTCCCATGTGCATATTGTTACAGTATGCTAGCAATGCAATATCGCTATCCCTCAGGTGTGACAGTGTTGGCGGTAGGAATTGGACGTGCGGACCCTGGAGAGCTCCGTTTGGCAGTGACTGATGGCAGCACTCAAAATCTGCTCTATGCGCAGGACTCAAATCAGCTCTACAGTTTCCAACCCGACCTGGCAGACCTCCTCTGTGGCCTTGCAAGAGGGACCGGTGTCACGGTTAGATCAAATCACCTGTCTAGCTGTCATAAATGTCATAACGTAATTCATTTTTTTATAGTGTTGCTTGCTTGGCCACTCAAGCTTATGATCATAGTTGTCTATAGCTAGTTATGATAGTTTTCGTAGTTCTATAGCATAGTTTTTACAAATCAGATGTTTAAAAGGGGATTTTGTTGTTGTCGAATTAAAAAACCTTGATATAGACAAGAATGACCTTAATTGTCTGTCTTTTTTAGAATGGGCCTTGTACTGTAAAGTGTCCTAGTGTAAGTATTTGGAACAGACACACATAAGCAGATTCAAATTTATTACATAGACACACATTTGTTTGACCTTTATCTTTGTTGCAGGGCCCTAAAGGAGAACTTGGACAAAAGGTAAAAAATATATAATTTGCCCATAATGCAAGGGTTTTGTTTTCCAAAGCAATTAACACATGCAAAGCAGTCGGCTTGTTAAGTGTTATGTCCCTTATCACTACTTCCGGGTCTTACCGCTCTATCAGATGGCAAAGGCAAACAACATACAATACTTATATATACTGCTGAAAAACTACTGAAAAATGCTTGCCCCTTTTTTCACACCAAAGTACCAGATAGCCAAAGAGCAATTCATTTTGTATAAATCAGTAAAATCGTCATTATGGAATTAAACTGTATCTATTCTAGATTATATATATATAATATTATATTGTTTATGTATAAAACTTTCCAAAATGTTTGTCAAAATTGTTATCACATATTGTTATTCTGTTTACATATGTAATGTTTTTTTCTTTTTGTTGTGTACATTTTGGGACTTTTTTAAAGAGCAAAAAATGTTCTTTATACAAAGTCACATTGAGTGCAAAATCTTTGAAGCTCAGTATCTCAACTGCTCAGAATACACAGAGTACTTGATAATTCCAAGGTGGCGATAAATTGGTTTAAAGGTCACTGTGACTGTAGTGTACAACATGAGTTTATAAAAGCTTAGCTTGAATATGTGATATAAAGAAAAAGAGCCCAAAAATTGCTTTTAAGATAGTAGTCTTACTTGCAATAAATGAAGACTTGGATCTGGAAATGATATTCCTTACTTCCCAAATTATCAAGCTGAAAAGTGATTTAGTGACCGAAAATAAATTTCCAAAACTGAAAAAAGACATTAATTTTATTAAAAATTTTTTACATTTTTTTTATAAACTTGTGGTTAACCTACATTTTTTTTAGTTGCTGTGACCAATTTTATAATATTGTATATGTCAGCTGAGTTGTCATTATATACAGTCGAGTTATGCACGTCAGTTCAATATTAACATTAAACGAGCAGGATTTCAGACTCAGATCTTGCCTCAACACACACTATTATGATGCAGAGAACATGACCTGAATTTTGGATAAATACAAGGAAAACTGTACTCTACACCATGAGATTTGGTTTAGTCTCTCAATGTGTATATCATTGACCACTAGGAAGACAAGTGTGTGTGTGAGAACACATACTGGTTTAGTGCAGGAAACATTCTTTATTAATCAGCCAGAGTGGATGCGTGTGTCATCATTTGTACACTTGTGAGCTTTTCCGCCGAGATGTCATCAGCAGCAGCCACATTTTACTATAATTATGATTCAATTCAGATAATTCTGCTCTGCTTTCCCCCCATTGCAGCTTCTGTTAGTTTACAAGTTGTGTTTGGTTTATATTTTTGGCCAGTTTTGTCTCTATTCAAGCTGAAAGCTTTCAATAGCTAAATCTTTTATTTATTGTTGGTTTCATAAGAAATTCCAATTGACTTTTTGTCTTTGATATTGTGTGTTGTTGTTCCGATTTAACATAAAAACTGTCTGTGTGTGTAGGGTGAAAGAGGCAGAGATGGAGTGGATGGAAGAAAAGGCGACCCCGTGAGTTAATCTACTACACAAACCATCTTCTGTGTGTGCTTCCACACTGTTCACACCGTGATTAATAATTAATGAAAGATTTTAGTTTTTTTTCAGAAGGCTATATATGGCTATATATTTTTTTGTTTTATTTGTTAGGGTCGTGATGGCTTGCCTGGTCGTGAGGGCACCAGTGGCCCAGAAGGTCCACCAGGTCAACCAGGCAGCACTATGGATGTGAGAGGAGAGAAAGGCGAAAGAGTAAGTAGTGCTTAAACACATACATAAGTGTGCACACAAGTACACACACACACACACATACACATACACATACTGTCTCCTCCTGTCAATTAAAATTTTACTTTTAAGCGTGATTTATTGGCATGACAAAAATTGTACATTTGTATTGCTATAAGTACTGCAAAGTAGGAAGAAGAAAAAGTTATATGAGTAGTGCAAAAATAGATAAAGATGGAATAGGAAAATATGCAAAAATAAATAAAAACAGAAATTTAAATAGTGATTTCCAAAAATGCAAGTTATCTCTGTCTTTATTTCTCAGGGTTTCCCAGGATTAGATGGAAGTTCAGGTGTTCCAGGTCGCCCTGGTACTCCTGGTGCAGTTGGACTTGCAGTAAGACCCTCGTTCCTGGAAGAAATGGAATTGTCATTGTTGGGTGAATTACAACTTATTTTTAGTTAGTTTTATAACACTGATGTTATTCTTTTGTTGTAGGGCAGTCAGGGGTTACCAGGTGTTAGAGGGGACTCTGTAAGTACTAACTTATACCAGTACAGACATGTGAACACACACATAAAATCTTTGCTTTATCTCACAGGGAGATCCAGGTATTGCAGGCCCTCAGGGTTTAAAGGGAGAGAAAGGAGAAAGGGTAAGACCAATCTAACAGCTCTTCTCTACTCTTTCATGACTCCACGACCCTCATTTTACTGCCTCAGAATCTATTAATTGTTATCTGTAAGTTGCTACAATAAACTGGGATCACATAAACTACACGTTTAGTCTTTTGCTCAGCAAAGATAACATAGTTTTGTGCTCATCAAATGTGACAGTTTGCATCTCTTCCTATGAAAGGGGGAATCTGGATCTGCTAGTGGAGGAGGTTTACCAGGACGGAAAGGAGAGCCAGGAATTCCTGGGATCCCGGTGAATGTCACATGAAACAACCACACTCTGACAAAAACAAGCACAGATAAGATGACTTTGTCTGTAACAGTTGGGTATCAGATAACATTACCTTTCCAATGCTGTTGCATTCTCTTCCCAGAGCACTCCTGGTAGGTCAGGTGTAGATGGGAGAAAGGGAGAGGCAGGTGAACAAGGTTTGCCTGGGCAGGATGGTCGCCCTGGTATACCAGGCACCCCTGGACTTGCTGTTAAGGTCAGAACTCATTCCAAATTCTGCATCAGTGCCAAAGGCAGTTTTAGCTGGATACAATAGATTCACTTAGTTTTTATTGAATATTTTTATGACATCTACTGCATTAAGCTGACCCAAATAGAACTTAAATAGACCCACTCATCGATTTAATCATGCACTAGACTTGAATATACCCCACGGAGCCAAGCTAACCAATAAGGATATCGTACCGCAAAGTGAGGATGTTACCGTTCACCATCTGATAACATATACACTGCAGAAATTTGCCGTATAACTCGATATCGACAGGGTAGAAAAATTACCTCGACCACTAAAGGTAGTTTCGCAAATAGCTTGCCAGATCTGACTCCTTTAATAACCATACAGGTACCAATAAGTACAGAATCGCTCGATGACATGACCAACAACTTGGGCACTATTTTCTCTAGCACATTAACACACTCTCGCACCTATGAAGTCAAAAAGATTAATGAGAGATACAATAGCACCACTCGTGCCCTTAAAAGAGAAACACCTGAACTGAAGCGCAAATGCAAACAAACCAAATTTAAGGTCTTTAAAATTGCACTTAAACAGTAAAGGCTGAGCCAATTTATAACTGTAGTGGAGTAGGCAGGGCGAGACCGTGGTTCGAGACCGGTAAGTAATTGTTAATGGGCGCCAGCTGTGAGCGAACCGGTCTCGTATAACGTAGGAGATTGGGAGCATATAAGAGAACGAGCGACCGGACCATCGAAGAGAGAGGACCGGGCCCGTACATGTTTTACGTTTGTATTTATGTTCTTGTGTATTAGTTTTGTGATTTGTTTTGTTCCCCGGCGGTCGGCCGTTAGGGGCCGCCGGCTGTTATATTTATATTAAATGTTTAAATGTTTGCCGGTTCCCGCCTCCTTCCTTCCTTTTAATGAACCTTTCTACAATAACATTATCAACTCATCAATTAATTAATTAATTAATTAAGCCTCTTATTAAGAAACCAAGCTTAGACCTCAATGAACCACGACACTATAGACCAATTTAAAATCTCCCTTCCCTATCTGAAATACTAGAAAAAGTAGTGCCTACTCTGTTATGCTCTTTCTTACAAAATAATGACATACACAAAAAAATTCAGTCTGGCTTTAGACCGTATCATAGCACTGAAACTGTGCTTGTTGAAATTACAAACAAACTGCTTATAGCATCAGATAAAGGTAACATCTCACTCCTAGTCCTGGTTGACCTTAGTTCTGCGTTCAATACTGTAGTTGACCATAACATACTTCTAGATCAATTTGTCCATTTAATTGGGGAATCATCAAATCTAACGCAAGTAAATTATGGATTACCTCTGTGAGGTTTCAGGAACCTTGCTATTCTCCCCTTGGCAACATTATTAGAAAACATGGAATTAGCTTCCTATGTTATGCAGATGATACTCGACTATATATCTCATCAAGACCAGATGATTCCAGATGATGCAGCTGCCAGAGTTCTAACCAGGTCAAGAAAATACGATCAAATAACTCCAAATTTACCATCACTGGCTACCCATCAAGTATCGCATCGTCTTCAAAGTTATGTAAGCTACTTAAAAAGCCTTAAATGGTTTAGTCCCTACCTACATAAAAGAGCTTCAATGACATTACAACTCATCACTCTCGAAGATCTCAAAACTCCAGACTTTTAAAAACATCTAGAATAACTAAATCCACCAAAGGGGGCAGAGCTTACTCATACGAAGCACCTAAACTCTGGAATAGCTTTCCTGATACTATCCGAGGGTCAGAAACCCTCTCCCAATCTTTTCGGCCAAGATTTTACTTAATGCATAATAGCTAAATAAACCACAGAGAGACTGCATATATTAGATATTATTTACGATTAGTATGATCGTAATTTTTCTATAAACACCATGCATTGTGCTGTGTTTTCCATTTCTGTTTATCTAATTTTCTTCTGTAAAGCGGCTTTGGAACAATGCACATTGTGAAAAGAGCTATATTAGTTAAATAAAATTGAAGCTGGTCATTTACCTGTCAGTTAATGTTTCTTTTCTTACATGCAGGGAGACAAAGGCAGTACTGGAGAGAGGGTAAGTCATTAAGATCATTAAGAGTTTTCCTAGAGGACTCAGTGCCTTCGCAAAAAACACTGGATAAGATGTAAATTGACAGAACAAAACTGTCCACTAATGACATAAGGAGATTAAAGAGGGGGCATTATTCACATGTGCCCTTCTTTAGCTTGTTTTGTTCTTAGAAGTCCAGACCAAACAGAGATGAGGTAAAAGAGAGCATCCTTACCACTATGACTGCCTGATTTTGCTTTCAGCTGGATAATATCCACCTGTTGTATTCACAACCGGCCCACAGATTGGCTTGAATGGGTCAAACTTGTGGAATGACTCACCTACTCCGGCATTAGCACTTTACATCCTTGAGAAATTAATAAATCATTTATAATAAACATGGCAAAAATCGTCATGGTGATTTTAAATGCAATCCTCTGTGACAGCAACTTACCTGACAACTGTGGTTATTACACAGCATCTCTAAATTTTTTAATTTTTTTTAAAAGTTATTTTAAAACAAGGTATCTATTTATTAACAATAACCGCCAAGCTATAAGTCGTTGTAAGCTACACAAAACATACTTTTGCTACATTTTTGTATTTCATAAGTCTCATGTAATGTAACTTGGATTTAAAACATTTTGTTTTAAGGTGGTCATATGACATGGCTAAAATGAATATTATTGTTTTTTGTAAATGCAAACGTGATTGTAAATCGCATTATTTGTAATGCAATGTGTATACACGAATTAAGGTTAAAAACGCTGTATTTTCCACATACTGAGAAGGATCTCCTCTTTGCCCCGCCTCTCTGAAACGGGATTTTTTTGCAAAGCTCATCGCTGTGAAAAGCGAGGTGTGCTATAATCGGCCAGTTAACCAATGCGTAGTGATCGGTTGAAAACTGCAAGAGTGTGACGGAAACTGGGTGAGCATTCACTTATATATAGAATGCATCTTTTGTTCCGACACTTGAATTTTTTTATTTTACGTGTCTATTACATGCATGGGCAACTTATAACACAACAAAGACAAAGAAGAGCATGCCATATGAACCTTTAAATCTGCAATCCATCCCTTTTTTGCTAAAAAATAAACAAAAATAAGTTGCCAAGTACGTAAAGAGTGCTGTCAATTTACACCAATTCAGAATGGTAAGCTTAAGGTTATGATTTATTAGCTGTCAATTGATTTCAACCCACGTAAAGTACTTATGTTTCAAACTGTGATGGTCATATAGACGGAAAAGTTAAAGATTGCCGGTTAATAATAAAAATAATATTAATACAATAGTATTTATTGTTGGTTGGTAGTCTCAAGTGTCAGATAAAGGGTCATTTAAAAACAGGCAAACACAGACTGAGGCATGGCTTCCTCATTATAGCAATCCACCACCAGTAACTGATTTAAATAAAATACATCTCACAGTGGTTTTCAAGAGAAAAGAAGATTGCTTTTCCAGAAAGTTGATAATAGATTCAGTAAAAGCATTAAACTGATGCACTGTGAGAAATCTCTTATGGCAGATCTCAGTTTGTAAAGGGAGCCAGTCACAGTTCTAGATTATTCTTTTGCATTCTTTTACTAACAGGGTCCTCCCGGAGTGGGCAGTGGGGTAGCAGCTAAGGGAGATGCTGGTGAACCTGTAAGTGTCTCCATTATTCATGATAAAGTGGGACTCTAAATGGAACTTGGCATGTGTGTGTGTGTGCAGCTCTATGCGTTTTTTGTGTGACTGCTGCTGCATATTGGAAAATATGTGTACTTGAGCACACGTTCATGCAAAAAAAAATGTTTCATTGTATGTGTGTATGTTTGTAGGGACCCCCTGGTCCACCTGGTCCGCTGGGCCCACGAGCGCAGACTGGAGCCAAAGGAGAACAGGTATGTGTTTTTTGTGGACATTGCTTGGCTATTGGTGCATTTTCTGAACCTGCCGTGTTTGTGTGGTTTTGCAGGGAGAGGGTACTGAGGGCAAAACAGGCCCCCCAGGACCGACTGGAGACCCTGGTGATCGGGTATGACACAAGCTCACATATACAACTCTGCACATTCTTACTCCCTTCCACTATTCTTCTTATATTCATACATTTTGTTTCAGGGTCCCAGAGGACCTCCAGGTGAAATTGGAACTAAGGTAAAAAAACAGACATCTTTTTTCTGAATGTTTTTAACGTACAATGAGTAAACGTATTGAATGCATAATCTGTGAAGCAGTTGATAAAGTCATTGTCAATGCTGTAGGGGGACAGAGGACAGCCTGGTGCACCTGGTTCAGATGGAGCCAAGGTGAGTTTGTGTGTGCTATGCATCTCAAGCATCTCTGTTTAATTTGATCTATTCTGCAGAAAATTCCTGGTGTTTTCGATCAGTGTTTGTATGTGAATTTTGCTAAACAATGCATATAAAAAACATATTCTCTCTGTTTACATGCACATTGCGAAAGAAACACATTTATAATAATAATTCACAGATGCACACGTGACCTTGCCTCAGCATGTCATATGATGCCTTAATGTTTGGTTATTCTGAAATGATAGAGCCAAATCCTATTATCAAAATGATTTGCTTAAATTACCTTCCATAACTTTAAAAAGAGTGACTTTAGCTTCTCCACTGGCTACAGCTTGTGTTTCCATTGATGTTTTAAAGAGTAAATGTTCCTTGATTTTTAAGGTCCTATTTTGTTTTATGTATGTCCAACAACAAGTTAACGTACATACAAGGTGTAAAAGCAGTGTTATTTTGTTATAATATGCATTTTTTCTTACCTCACTTCTAGACTGACTCTCAAATGATTTGTTTGGCCAACCATTTGTCTAATCCCCTCCTTTCCGCCTGCCTACTCTGATCTGATTGGTCAGATGCTCTATTCTGCTTTGATTGGTCTACAGCACATGATGCTCACGAGCTACACCCTGCATTCGAATCAGCATACTATCCGTCCTACTAGTATTTGAAATTAAAATTAGTATGTCCCAAATCGTAGTATGTTGAAAATAGTATTCCAAAGAACGATGCACACTCGGCTTCCGCTTCCTGTTAGTATGTCCCTGTGTGTGCAATCTCTTTTCCCATGCACTCAAAAGTACCTACTATTCCAAAACAAAAACAGTTCCTACTATTAGGGCTACTATAAGTAGGCGAATTGGAACGCAGTGACAGTGTTCGGGGGAGAAGAGTGAAGTTTTCAGTCCAATCAAAATGTAGGCAGGGACTATATGACTATATGTTGGTTCACGAATCGTTCTAGGGCACAACTCGTTTGCCTGATTCAGAGTCGACTCCTTTCATTCCAAGCCAAAACCTTTGTTATTCTTTCACCTTTGGCTTTATAACTTGACAGACTGCTTACATTCACACACTGCAACATTACTCACTGCGTGAAATTTAATTTACATGATCTCGTAATATGTTCTCTTTAAGCCAAAAGACAACTAGTGAAACATGCAAGACCTTCAGAGTTTCCCTCAAAGCATTTCAAACTTGCTTGATCATTATTGCTTTCCTGTAGCTCAGTGGTTAAAGCACAGTGCTAGTAACGACAAGGTTATGGGTTTGATCCCAGGATTGCACATACTCAAATACAAATGTATAGTATCATGCAATGTAAGTCGCTTTGGATAAAAGCGTCTGCCAAATGTGTAAATGTATATGTAAATGGACTTAACAAAAAGTGCAATTGACTTTGCTGTGATTCTTTATCATGTTTTCAGGGAGACAGAGGCCAGACTGGTCCGATAGGAGACAAGGTGAGCACTTGCCTTTGTCAAGCTAAAGAATACATGTATTAATATCTATATTATTGGCGATCTTTGGCTTATGCTGTACTTGTTGTGGTTGTTTGTATGGTAGGGCGATAAAGGTTCACAAGCCCCCGTTGGGCCTCAAGGACTCAGGGTGAGTGGCTCCACAAGCCATATTAAGTGCGTGAAAATGCATGTGTGTACGTGCACGTTGTAAATAATTTATTACCTGCCTTCAGGGTTTGCCAGGGAGCATCGGACCCCCTGGAGAGAAGGTGAATTAAGCTGTCAGCTTAACAAACAGAAGTAAATTCATTTATTTAATCTGTGTTTGTATTTTTATTCATATTAATTTTTACTAAAAGGGTGCCGAGGGGACCAAAGGAGAACCAGGAAGCATTGTAAGTACTTAATATTTATATAAAGCTTTCATTAATTAATTGTCATTCTCCTCTAGAGGAGAAAGGTGTTCACTTATGTTGTTGTTTTTTTAGCAGGGACCAGGTTTAATAGGGAAGAAAGGAGAACCGGTATGACTTTTAAAAGCATTGCAAAGAGTCTGTATGTGTTTAATAACAGTATTTCTATTTTATTGTTATGTTAAAATTCCTCTTTTAATGCATTGGTCAGTACATTACTGCAAAATCCTTTGCGGAAGGAGTCCTTTTCAAACTTAGTTTTTCTTTCTTAAATAAAGGGTTCAAGAGGCCTTTCAGGTGCTGATGGGTCCAAAGGTGATAAAGGAGATGAAGGACATAAGGGGGAACGGGTGAGTTTTGTGATAGAATGAAGGAGAACTGAAGGTTGTCAGTCAAACCTTTATATTCTCACAACCCGGAATAAAAATTGGAATTTGATAGTGAGTTTACTTATAGGTGACAGACATGACTTTCTCATAGGTACATTTTTTTTTAAATATCATAAAAGGTGCAGAAGATTTATCAGGTTGAGAATATATTTGAAGATATCACTTTTTAAAGATCCGACTAACGTCTTGGCTGTCAGACTATTAAAAACAGGTGGAAAGAGAGATTTTAAAGCAGGGACCTGGCCTAGAACAGTGATTCCCTAACTGGAGTTGAGTTCAGGGGGGGCACAGTTTTTTTAATCATTTTATGAAATATAGAAATGTATCATACATTTTGTGCGATCAAACATCAGAAAAATAATATACCAACCAAAATAATTTATGTTTCAGTATTGAATAATTGAATATATCTATGGTTTAGTTAAAATTATTTGGGGGACCACAAAACAATGCAACCCACACAATGGGGTCCTTTCAGTGGAAAAATTTGAGAACCACTGGACTAAAATATCATAAACACTTGATGGTGAATGCTTTTGACTTTTGCTTTTAAACAGCTGCTTGTAAACTTTCACATGACAAGCCCCATCCAATCTGTCTCATAGGGTGTTCCTGGAGCTGGTGAGCCTGGACAAACAGGACCTAAAGGAGACCAGGGGGATAGGGTTGGTTTGTCTTCTTGATGCATGATTGACCCTTCACTTGGAGTTTGATTGACAGGCGCCTGGACTAATCATTACGCCGATATTACGCACTCCCTGTTGCTATTTGCCATTTTGTCCGACAATCAAAGCATAGAGTTTAACCGGCTGCGCATTATGCGGTTTTAAAAAGTCCTACGCTAATGTTGCCGCTGACCGCCACACTGTACGAACATGATTCCAGCTAAAAGTCATGTACTGTGGAATCTTAGTTGTCATAATGTACAACCAAAAAGACATCTTTAAACAGACTCATTCAAGAAGACTTGCCCATAGTTTTACCTCATAGACGGACTGTCATGTGATCTGCGCTGGAAGACTGCATCTCATCAACAAATGCCAGAATATGATCAGAGGTCAAATTTTATGTTCATGGTCATAATCACAGTTTCACCCGTTGCCTGAACATGTCATAAACCAATGGCGATATCCAGATTTTATGTTTTTACAGCAAGCACAGTAGGTTAGACTAGAGTCACTTTCACATCCTGAATATATACTTCAAAGTCAACATGAGACGGAAGTCGCGAATGACTTCTTTTCCGTATCATGACGTTTATCCGAGTGAAACGGGTTCTGAAATTAGAGTGTTTTTAAGGGCGGGGCTTTATTTTGCCCTTCCCTTTGTGAATGAATTGTTGTTGTAGTTGGGCCTGGAGGCGAGGGCGAAGAATTCCTGGCCATTGGACAGTCAGTATAGTCCTACCTCTATTTTGTTGCTGACATCATGTGTTGAAGAGTTTTTGTTAAGAGGGGGGGAGGAGCTTATTGTTTAAATTGTTTAAAGGTTACAAGTGCAAATTAATTTTGAAAAAATAGTGGTGTGCACAGATAAATAATTTATAAAAATCACTGCAACACTGTTTTTGACTGAGAGAACAAGTAATTTTTTCCCCAGAAATGATTATTTCATGATAAATATTCTTTAGTGCAGTGGGAGCACTTTGGCTGATGTCGGACGTAGCAAAAGGGGGCTGGCTCTGCGAAGCATCACTTGGCTCAACAAATTCTCTTTATTAGGTTACCCAACAAATCTGTTCCAATCAATATCTGTTACTGGCGCGAAAATGCAGTGTCAAATGGTGATGAAAAATGTGCTGAAGCAATACCTACAGTAAATTAACTTCACTTGACAATAGAGAAGAAGTTGACTGAATTCATTAATATCTGTTTATGTATTCAAACAGGGTCTACCTGGATTATCTGGAAAACCCGGAGCAAAAGTAAAGTGTCTATCACTTCATTGACAGCAGTGCATTTGGTCACGCAAATTACCCAGCATGTCCCTGAAAAGTTTATCACGCATTACGCTTTCATTCTTTTTCCTGCGACTGTAGGGCAGTCAAGGTGACCTAGGGGAGAGAGGAGAGTCTGGCAGTCCCGGTTCACAAGGGCCCCTGGGCCCACGAGGGAAAGATGTGAGACTGCACCATACACATTCAGAATGCCAAACACTGCTTCTAGCATCATTCTCTGTAACTAATGCTTATCTGTATGGCTCACTTTTTTGTTGAGTGTTGTGCGCACAGGGTGCAATTTGTGAAAAAATCAGAAGAAGATTTTTAGGAAAATTTTGTGAAATTAAATCACACATTTTATTAAAATCACACGTTTTAAAAAGCGATGCATTTATATCACATTTCACATTTCTTTCCTTTAAAAGGTATGTAGTGCTTTAGTTCACTGCCAAAAATATAAATACATAAATTAATCACATTTGACAGCCCTACGCCGGCATGTAGAAACAATAACCTCATCAGCATGACTACAGTTCAGTGATCAATAAACTTCAGAAGTTGTCACTTGGTGACACTATGAAAAGCCATGCCTGAATTCAAGGCACTGGGACTGGAATCATCACTTTTGTCATATGACAGTGAAAGTTTTCAATATAACGCTGCTGCTTTTTATATACATTATTAAAATCAGATTTATTTTGAGATATTTTATAGGGGCCATCTGAAAATATAAGTAGTCACAATGATGGCCGGGTGATACATTTTATCCCCACAGAAAAAAACACTAAAGGGGATAATCGTAAAAATGGCACCCTGAGTGTGTGGTTATATATTTGCTTATGCAAATCTTTAAAAACTTTCAAGCTTTATTAATTGTGTTTTTAATATATAAACTTGTTTTCTTCTAATGTCTGGCTCACAGAAGTAATAAGTAGTGAAGGTAAAGTGTCTTTTGTCTTCAGATGCCACAGTACTTCACACTATCTTAAATTATGCATTTGTACTTTCAACAGTACACTCACCCATATATGCATGTGCTCACAGTACGGAGCTGAATGTTCCTTCCTTTAAGGTGTTATAATTTGTGGAGCATAAGATATAAAAACATTTGTCTTTATAAACATCTGTAAGATTTTGTCCATAATTTTTTGTTTGTTTATTGTTTTGTTCCATTAGGGGCTTAAAGGTGACAAAGGAGAGGATGGGATTGGAGTAAGATTGTTATTTCTGTAGTTCTCTATGTGCAAGTATATTTGTTGTATGTAACAGTACCCAACTTTCAGTAGCATTTTACTCATTTGAACAGTATATTTTACCAATTACACTGCAGCAAAAGCTACTAATTATTTGAGAATTCAGATAGTATTACTGTATAAAAACATATTTCCATATAAAATTAACTGCCCATCCAAAATAATGTTTTATTGGACTCCCTTTAGCTTGATTACGTCACCCATTCGCCATGGCACTTCGATAAGCTTTTCCAATGTCACAACATTTATTTCAGTGCAGAGTTGCATTCATTTTTCTGCATATCTTTTATTGATTACCGGAGAGTTGGACCCCTGCGCAAAGTCTTCTCCAGCACATCCCAAAGATTCTCAATGGGATTCTCACATGCTACCTGAACCACTCTTTCACAATTTGACCCCGATAAATCCTGGCGTTGTCACCTTAAAATATGCCTGTGCCATCAGGAAGAAGAAATACATTGATGGAATAACCTGGTCATGTAGTTTAGTCAGCTGACCTCATTCTTTGGGCATATAACGTTGCTGAACCTAGACCTGACCAGCTGCAGCAACCCCAGATCAACTTTAATGGGGAGGCGGGCAGTGTAAAAAATGTATATGATATATAATAAATCTGAACTACTAGTATTGTGAAATGTCGATCATGTAATAACCATTTTCTTTTAGGGAGAACCAGGGTTGTCGGGTAAACAAGGAGAGCGAGGTCTAAGAGTGAGTTTACTTTTAGACTGTTTTGTTCCCTTATTATACTAATCGTTTACTTTGAAGTCTGTCCACTTAATAACATTAGATCTTTAACCTTTAAGGGAATACCTGGTCAACCAGGTCAGCCTGGGCCAAAGGGGGAAATAGGTGATCCAGGGGAAGATGGACGAAATGTAAGAAATGTGACTGCACACATGTTTGAAAATATTATTCACAACCCTGATCACACTGAACAGCACAGAAATATGTGTTTAAATATTTATAACATGTTATGAATAATCGCATTTAAAGAAAATGCATTTTCAACAACATGTAAATAGTCACTGTCTGATGCTATTTTAATATTCTATACATTAAGAATATAAATCACTGGCTCGATCTATATGGATGTGTAAAGATTTGTTTTTATTATTGGCTTAGTTCTTTGTATAGTCATGTAATCAGTTGCGTTCTGTATAGGGCACACCAGGGTCAACTGGACAAAGAGGCTCAAAGGGAGAACAGGTGAAAATCATATACATGTATATCAAACAGTATATCAAGTCATAAATGCATGCATACATGAAAATACATGCATCCACGGAAATCCGCCTTTAACAGTCTTCTTTATGGGTGATTGCAGGGAATAGCAGGACCCCCTGGGCCTCCTGGAGATGTGGTATGCTATAATTCAGTATCATCGTATCTATATTCTAAACTCCATCCATGCTTGTTTTTTAAATGTTTTAAATTTATACTTTATGATAGATAAGTGGAGATAAACAACTTACAGGTGACAGAGGGGAAAAGGTACATTTTCCGTAATTCCCATATCTCCATAATCTTGAAATAGTCTTGAAATCTATCACACACATACTGCTTTTAATTTGCCCCTGTCGCTGTGATACTCCTGTCCTAACACCAGGGGGAGGCAGGTGACCCAGGGGAGCATGGGGCTAAAGGTCAGAAGGGCGAAGCAGGATCAGCAGGCCCTGTAGGACCAAATGTAAGTCGACAAAGACCTTGTACACTGTGTGTGGAATAAGGATAACATGATTTATGTCTAAACTGGTTTTATTTTTAGGGTTCCGAGGGACAGCGTGGACTTCCAGGTTCCAGAGTAAGAGACTTCCTCTCCTTTTTTTTATTTTTGTTTAACCAATTTGGCCAGTTTTTTCTGTCTGTTTTTGTCAGACTTTATGGCCGCATACAAACTGGAGCCAAATGTAGCATAACAGAATCTGAATGACATGTTTGAAGATTACCGTATTGTGCAGTTATTTAAAACAGCATTTTGGACAAATATGGCATATCGATTTTAATCAGAAACTGTCTTCATGTCTCATTCCAATTTCTGTTGCTCTTAGGGTGACCCAGGCGATAGGGGGAGTCCAGGAGAAAAGGTAAGAGATGTAACTGTTTAATCCAAAACCTTTCTAAAGGGATAGTTCACCTATAATTTTTTATTCATTTACTCGCCTTCGAGTTGATCCAAATCCGTATAAATTGTTTTGCTCTGATGAACACAGAGAAAAGTATTTGGAAGAATGCTTATAACCAAACAGTTCTTGCACCCCATTGACTACCATAGTAGGAAAAATTGGGTTTTATATATAGAGTGAGGAAAATAAGTATTTGAACACCCTGCTATTTTGCATGTTCTCCCACTTAGAAATCATACAGGGGTCTGAAATTGTCATCGTAGGTGCATGTCCACTGTGAGAGACATAATCTAAAAAAAATCCAGAAATCACTATGTATGATTTTTTAACTATTTATTTGTATGATACAGCTGCAAATAAGTATTTGAACACCTGAGAAAATCAATGTTAATATTTGGTTCAGTAGCCTTTGTTTGCAATTACAGAGGTGAAACGTTTCCTGTAGTTTTTCACCAGGTTTGCACACACTGCAGGAGGGATTTTGGCCCACTCCTCCACACAGACCTTCTCTAGATCAGTCAGGTTTCTAGCCTGTCGCTGAGAAACACGGAGTCTGAGCTCCCTCCAAAGATTCTCTATTGGGTTTAGGTCTGGAGACTGGCTAGGCCACGCCAGAACCTTGATATGCTTCTTACAGAGCCACTCCTTGGTTATCCTGGCTGTGTGCTTCGGGTCATTGTCATGTTGGAAGACCCATCCTCGACCCATCTTCAATGCTCTAACTGAGGGAAGGAGGTTGTTCCCCAAAATCTCGCAATACATGGCCCCGGTCATCCTCTCCTCAATACAGTGCAGTCGCCCTGTCCCATGTGCAGAAAAACATCCCCAAAGCATGATTCTACCACCCCCGTGCTTCACAGTACGGATGGTGTTCTTGGGATGGTACTCATCATTCTTCTTCCTCCAAACACGTTTAGTGGAATTATGACCAAAAAGTTCTATTTTGGTCTCATCTGACCACATGACTTTCTCCCATGTCTCCTCTGGATCATCCAAATGGTCATTGGCAAACTTAAGACGGGCCTGGACATGTGCTGGTTTAAGCAGGGGAACCTTCCGTGCTATGCATGATTTCAAACCATGACGTCTTAGTGTATTACCAACAGTAACCTTGGAAACGGTGGTCCCAGCTCTTTTCAGGTCATTGTCCAGCTCCTCCCGTGTAGTTCTGGGCTGATTTTTCACCTTTCTTAGGATCATTGAGACCCCACGAGGTGAGATCTTGCATGGAGCCCCAGTCCGAGGGAGATTGACAGTCATGTTTAGCTTCTTCCATTTTATAATGATTGCTCCAACAGTGGACCTTTTTTCACCAAGCTGCTTGGCAATTTCCCCGTAGCCCTTTCCAGCCTTGTGGAGGTGTAAAATTTTGTCTCTAGTGTCTTTGGACAGCTCTTTGGTCTTGGCCATGTTAGTAGTTGGATTCTTACTGATTGTATGGGGTGGACAGGTGTCTTTATGCAGCTAACGACTTCAAACAGATGCATCTAATTTAGGATAATAAATGGAGTGGAGGTAGACATTTTAAAGGCAGACTAACAGGTCTTTGAGGGTCAGAATTCTAGCTGATAGACAGGTGTTCAAATCATACATTGTGATTTCTGGATTTTTTTTTAGATTATGTCTCTCACAGTGGACATGCACCTACGATGACAATTTCAGACCCCTCCATGATTTCTAAGTGTGAGAACATGCAAAATAGCAGGGTGTTCAAATACTTATTTTCCTCACTGTATATATATATTTCTGTTAAAGAATGTAGTACAGCAGACAGTTCTGGGGCATGTTTGACTACCACTGTCATTTTTCTTACTATGGTAGTCAATGGGCTCAAAGAACTGTTTGTTTCATCCAAATATCTTTCTCTGTGTTCAACCAAACAAATAAACCAAAATAAATAAATATACAGGTTTGAAACAACTAGAGAGTAAGTAATTTATGACAAAATTTTCATTTTTTGGGTGAACTATACCTTTAAAAGATGATAGCTGTATAAGAATGCACTATATGTCTGTATACGGGCTGTGTGTGATGGTGGGAGTCTTGTGGTTTATAATCTAGACTGCTAACATAATATTTGTAGATTTATTTCCAAGCTTTTGTGACCCCGTGGAAAGTTATTGATAATTCTGCTGTATCACCGTTATGAACCTGAGACAGGCGTTGAGTAACAGTCTCCCGGTTACTTCATCCTCCATTTTAATTTGAAGCATCCTTTAATATTTATTGAAAAAATCTGAACATCTATGCTTGCAATTTGAGGCTATTTTAGACCTCCCCAATGACATTCTGTTCCAAGCAGGTGTCATACAGTAGATAGCAGCAATAAAAATGGCTGAGATGATGACACTGGCTGCAGCAATATGAGTAAAGTATAAATAGAACTGCTTAGTCATGGATCTCTCCTCACTGCAGTATTTGTGACACACTTCATTGTGTCAAGTTTAACCTCTGGGGGGTTTGAATACCAGGTGTTGCTTGCTCTACAATTGTTTGTTTTTAGATGTCTGCAGAACAGTTTGATCCTTAACAGAATAAAGATCAAGGGGAGGAAATGTATAAATAGGAATATTACAGATTTCTGCTTCCTGTCATAGAGCCGTATAGCCAATTTATTTGTGACTGATCCTATGACACATACTTGTAATTCTGTTCTATTGTGTTCTCACCTTTGGATCTCTGTTCCTTTTATTATCGTCCTGTAGGTTTTGACACTTAACCTCATTGATACTTTCATTAATTAAGTTAATGACTGCTGCTTTTGGCTTATGTGCACTGACGTGTGCACTGGTGTCAAAAAGAAGCTATTAGTGACAGAGATTGAATTCAGTTAAGCTGTTCATATCTTGTTAATATTCAAGGAAAGCTGGCGACTGCATAATGCTGGTGATATTAATAGTGATTGTGACAGTGATGTTGACTGTTGCATGTGTGCTAGAGTTGGAGTAATATTGACTCTTTCATGTGTGTTCAGGGAGAAAGAGGAGCTGCTGGCTTGGATGGACGATCAGGTCAGGATGGGAAACCTGGGCCGCCTGGAACTCTTGGATTACGGGTCAGCACAAATATCTCACCTTCACCTTTGAATCTTTATTGAATATTTAAAAACAACTCTGATGCTTGTTTTTTATTGTTGCAGGGTGACCCTGGAAAACAAGGGGATCCTGGCCGAGATGTATGTCTTTTAATTTTTCTCCCGACTGTTCATTACATACACTGTACTTGGGTGTTTCTGCAACTATGGGCACTCTTAAATCCCAGCAGTGAAATTTTTTATTTATATCAAAATGTTTCATATGACGCTTTATAGATTAAGTCACAGTGTCATTACACACCTTGACAAAAAATAATGATAATGATTAATGTGATTTAATATAAAATTATGGGTCCAAACACCATTTTTGTTAATGTCCCACAACTCTGGTCGCAATGTTAAGATATGTAAAATAAACTTTTTGAATTACAATTTTACATTATTTCAAATGGAATTGTTTAATTTACATATTAATTTACAGCATCTTACATGTTTTGTATTATTTACTGATCACAAGTAAATGTGCCTGTTCCACGCTTTTGAGTCCTTACCGCAACAATGAAAAATGGCTTTAATTATGACATATTATCAAAGACAAACAAGTCTAGTTTCTATAGAAACAGAAATTAGCACATGAGCACATTGCTAATAGAGTAGGCCACCTAACAACCCAAAAATATGAGGTGAATATCATCTTTTCTGTGTACATATTTATTGTGTGTCCTGACACAAAATCAGTAATTCCGTACATTTTAAAAATAAATGCATATTACCGTTTAATTCATGTAAATTAGATGCTAAGAGTCTAAACTAATGTATTAGACCTTGCTAGCTGCCAATTAGCTGCAATATTAGCAAAAATGCTATTTCCGCAAAATGTCTTTACCGCAGCACATTTTCAAGGTTTACTGTATATTCAATTACAAATATTAAAATCTTAATGACTCCATGCAACTTTGTTGACTGTTTTATATGTATATCAGTGGCGGCTGCTGGTCTTTCAAAGAGGGGAAGCTCATTTCACAATGAATGAATGAACAAACTATCTAAAAAAAAATATATAAACACGACGGAGGAAATGTGGGTATACATTAAACTGAAACAAGGAATGTGGTGTATAATTGTGTGAAATGTATGATGAAAATTGGCAATCAATTTCGTCAAGCAAATACCAAGAAGTAGGTTGCAGCGGTTTGTCTTTCAACTACACTTGAAAAATCCGCAATGGGACTGAGATTGAATAGCTGTAGCGTCAGCGACTTTTTATAGAACAAAATCGCTGTCAATCAAAACGAGATGCAGTCTTTCGACAGACCCTCCAATCATCACGCAGACGCTCGGAGTCCGGGCCAGCCCACTCCTCCATTCATCCCAGAGACGCTGAGCGTCCGTGGGCGGGACATAATCGCAGCATTATCCAATGACCGTCTTGTTTCTAAGCACTGAAAAAAACTGTTTAAAGCAACCCCATTGAAGTCTATGGACGCTGGGCTTCAACAGAGTAATGCACTGTACGCTACGGGAATGAATAAGAAGGAAATCGAGTCAGCCGACCTAAGTAGCTGATTCTGAACGAAATTGTTTTCGTTCGAGATGAACGTGTTTAACCCATTTTTAGTCAATAAAATGTTAACATAATAGTACATATATTTGACCATTCATTTTTTGACAATTATAGGGGAAGCTGAGCTTCCCTTGCAGTCTTAAAGAAATCGCGACTGATGTATATGTATACGTTTTTTGAGTCAAAAGTGCCCGTAGTACAGAAACATGTTGTAATATAATGTTGCCGTTGTTAAACACTGGAACGAAATCCATTTCTTAATCCAAAATCTTATTTATAAAGAAATGTTAATGCTCAGAATATGTATCATTTAAATATTAGGGCTTGGTTGGACTCAGAGGACCTCAAGGACCTCCAGGTCCACTGGGACCTTCAGGAATCGATGGCACACCTGTGAGTAATGTCACTGTGCAAGAGAAATCAGCCCATCTATACGTTAATTACCCTCGCAAACATTGTGCCATCGAGATCAAATTTTGCTTTATTTCAGGGTAAAGCAGGGGAGGATGGAAAACCAGGACTGCCTGGAAAAGCAGTGAGTAGAGCTCATATGCATCTCCCTGCCAGTATGTGTTTTTTTCGCAGATCAATCCAGAATGCATCATTCAGACGTCACTGCTCTACATTTGCTCCAGCACACTGGCCCCACCACACACCGCCCTTTTACACAACATGACGGTTAAATCTTCCTAAATGAGACAATTAAACCGTCTTGTATGTTATAAATCACCTCTCTTAGCGACCTAATGATCTCTCAGTGGGAGGCAACTTGGCCTCATAAATGGTTTGTAATTGAAATATGCGAGGAGTTTCGGTCGGCCACGCGTTAATGTTCGCTTAACCTGACTGAGATGGATTACACGGCTGGATCTGAGTTTACGTAGGCCGTTCATCCTGCAGTTTCTTTTGATTGACTGATCACAGCGCCTTACCAGCTGTGGTAATTGCAGGAGCTATATTAGGCTGGATGGCACCCGTCATATATCTGCAACACGGGCCGAGTGCGGCACGAGGCTTTCAGCTGAGAAATTACTGCTTGAATGAGCCACACGAAATTATGAGAGTTCTCAAACCAAAACAGGAAGCGCTGATTACAGGAAGCCTTGATGACAGAAATTATGAAAAAGCGCCTCGCGCTCATCCAGATGTCTGTGTTTGGTGGCTCATTTACTGTCAAACTTTTTCAGGGCGAGGACGGCGTGCCAGGAGAAGACGGTCGCAAGGTAAAACGTGTATTGTGGGAGGCTAGCATGTTGATTCTGTCAGAAGGTTTGATAATTGGACTCTGATCAACTCTGCTCTTCCTTCCTTCACAGGGAGATAAAGGAGAACCGGGAGCTACTGGAAGAGATGTAAGTCTCTTGTCTTTATCTTTCTACACATCTCACTTTATCTTTTCCTGTCTTTCACAACACAAGACAAGTCCATCGCAGCTTATCATACTTGGCACTACAAAGCACTTTTTAAACATGCTTTTTCACGTCTTGCGAATTGTCTGAAAGCTTTGATATGAAAAAGGTCATATTAGCATTTCACAGAGTCTAAGTCACTCATACGAAATGTGTAAAGGGTTCATAAAACCTGTTCTTTTCCTGAAGATGCCTCCTGAAAATTTTTTGCATCATTACATCTCTGCACATGTGGTTTTCTTTATATGGTTTTAGGACCCACCTTGCATGACATGAACTGGCCTCTCAGTCTCAATGTCGTTTTTGTAAATCACATATCTCTTTCGATCAGTGCCCTTTTTTGTTTGCTTCTTGTTTGGCCTTGGCAGACAGCTAATTTTCCTATCAGCACAACTCACATTTAAATAGATGTTTTCAATCACATACAATCACAGAAACACTCATGTGCAAATCCAAATGCCTGGATGCTCTCTGCTTCCTGTGCTTGATGCAGAGTGCAGTCAGTAATTATGAGTAAGCGGCCTTATGGGAAAAACTCTTCAATGATTAGAGTTTATTTGATGTGCAAATGTATGCCCATTAATTAAGAAATTAATTGGTATCCTGGTTATTTCTCTCATCGTTTCGCAGGGTCGAGATGGAATAAAGGGTGATCAGGGCAATGGGGGGCCCAGTGGCCCACCTGGTCCCATTGGACCTTCCGGGCTTCCCGGCAGCACCGGACCACCAGGGCCGGTAAGTTAGTGATGTTATTTAAATATACTTCTTGATTACATTTATGCATTTGGGAGATCCTTTTATCTAAAGTAACTTACATTGCATATAAGGTACAGTATACATTTAATCAGTATGTGTGTTCCCCTGGAAACCAAACCCACAACCTTTCAGGTTTTAATACAATGCCAAGTGAGCTACAGGATAATTACATTTATGCAATGGGCCGTACAATATTTTTCTCTTCCTTTCTTTGTTACAGGTGGTCTATGTTAAAGGGGAGCAAGCTCCAGCTATTCCAGGCCCACAGGGCCCTCCAGGGACCCCGGTAAGTACCAACAAATCCTTTTGGAGTATTTTTACCATTAGTGACCCTGCCTGTGGCTGTGAAAACCCAGATCAAGTAATTTTTTGTGATTTAATTGCAAGTTTCCCAGACAAGGCTTAAGGCTAGTCCCAGACTAAAATTAATGTTTGAGCTGTCTTAATAAACTGCCCTTGTGCCATTGTTTAATTTAATTGAAGCATTGTCCTGTCTTAAGCTAAGCTTTGTCTGTGAAACCGAGCCAGTATTTTCTACATTATAAAAAACATTAATAAAGAACAAATATTGTGAAAATATAACCTTGATATTATTAATATTGACTAAGTGATGCCATGTCAAAGATTGTAGTGAAATCAAACCTGGACGCTAGTTATCTCTAAATTTTATGAGACTAGCCTGGTTTTCACAGAGAGGGTCACATTTGTTCACATTCCTAACACTGTTACTTTATTCTGATCATTGTGCCTTGCTGTCAGTAAAAAGGTTAAAAAATCCCATAAATTCGAAATAGCTGTCCATTCTTTTAAATCATATTTATGCACCATTTCAAAATCTATTGTTTGTTTAATAAAGCCCAAACATTTTCCTGCATGATATTCTTGATACCTGTTGTTTTTGACCTCACTTCATGTATTGATATATCGTGTTTTTCTGTCAATCAGGGTATCCCTGGTGTTGCAGGAGCTGCTGGAGCGAGAGTAAGTTTATATACATGTGTATGACTGTGTTATTTTTTACATCATGACTCAAGCTGTCAATATTGAATTCTTGTAGGGAGAAAGAGGTCTGCCAGGCTTGAAAGGAGATGTGGTGAGTGTCTTTCTAAGCATATATATTTCACTGGTTCACTACTCTCATAAAAGACAATGTCTAAGCACACCTGAACTCTTTTGATTGACAGGGGGATCAAGGGGAGGATGGTAAACCGGGGACTGCAGTGGTAAGAAAAATGCTTGTGCATGCAGAGCTGGCCGTGCACGGCTGTCCGTATGACTAATATTGTTTTCTATTATTTTGTCACAGGACGTAAAGAAAGCTTTTTCAGAATTTGGCATTGAGGTATAAGAGATTTATCAATAAGTTTGAAACTGACAAAGTTTTGGAAGGTGATATATATAAGTCACTTTCTTTAACTGTAGATCAGGAATCTGAAAATATTGCTGGATGACAAAAGCTTGACACAGGACAGAACAAAAGGTGATAAAGGAGATGCTGGACCTAGAGGCCCTGCAGGATCTGATGTGAGTTAAAACTATTTGCATGTGTAAAGTGAGATCATCCGGACACTCAGGGTGCTGTCCGTAGTGCTGAACTGTTTCCTAGCAGCATGTGAACAATCATCAGCCCTCATTTTTACTCTCTTTACAACCTGCACTCGTATCTTCCTTTGCATATTCACTTTTAGGGTGCACGGGGTCTTCCGGGTGAACAAGGCCTAAAAGGAGAGCAGGCTGAAAAAGGGCCTCCTGGACCACAGGGTCCCACAGGCAGGGCAATTGGAGAAAGAGGCCCAGAGGGTCCACCGGGACAGGCAGGAGAACCTGGCAAGCCAGGAATACCTGGAGTACCTGGACGAGCCGGTGAACTTGGAGACGCTGGGAGGCCTGGGGATAAGGTAAAGGAAACTGTGAATTAAAAGAGATTCTTGCCATAAATTTAGAATAGAAATGAGACTATAACTTTGTCTTTGTTGCAGGGGGAGAAAGGGGATAAAGGAGATCGAGGACTAGCTGTGAGTATAATACATGGAGTTCTACAATACTACAATATAAGAGGTTATGTTAAAACGAAAAGCAGTTTTATTTGGGGTAGCTGATAAAAGCATGACCGTCACAGAGCTCGACTGCATCTAAGTGTTGCTTTTACATTGGGACTTAAACATAAATTATATTGGAGTTCCTGTAAAAGTCAACCAATTGGACAGAAGCTAAGCTGTTTATGAGAAATTATGCAATTAATTGTTTTCTAATAAAAATGATGCAATTAATTGTCTTTTTGACCTCACACAATTATAATAATTCAAGAAAAAACATGTTTTTGATTATGATGAGAAAGGTTAAAGATCAGCGCAGAACTTCATGTATGAAGCCTTTTTATGATTTCAAGACAGTTGGGACTACAGTAACCATCAGTAACACGCTATGCCACAATAGATTGAAAGCCAGAAGCACCCTTAAGGTCCACCTGGCTCTTCTGAATTTGAAAATGAATATCAAAATGATTCAGAAAAGGCTTTTGAGAAAGTGCTGGCACTGCTGTGAGACCAAAATTGACAACTGTGTTTGTAGGGAGAGAAATGTTGACTATGACCCCAAGAACACCATCCATACAGAGAAGCACAGTGTTGGAAACATTACGCTTTAGGGCTTTTTTTCTCTTTTTTATCTCTACCTTCAAATCTTGGACGAGAACTTTTTCCCCTTAACTAGATCACTGAAGATGGGTCATGGATGTGCCTTTAACATGACAAAGACCTAAAACATATTGCCAAGGAGAAGCATACTAAAGTCCTAGCCAGTCTCTAGACCCTAGTCCTATAGGAAATCTGTGAAGGAGGCTAAATCTCCCAATTTGCTGAGCGAGAGCCAAGAAACCTTAAAGATTTACAGAGGAGTGGACAAAATGTATCCTGACATATTTGCAAACCTGGTGACCAACTATCAGAATTGTTTTACCTCTGTGCTTGCCAACAAGGGTTACTCCACCACATACAAAGTTATGTGTTGCTTGGGGATCAAATCCTTATTTCACTGACTGAAATGCAATTCTATTTATAACCTCTATATAACATTTTATATTCTGTCTCTATCAGTTGAAATAAAACCACCATAAAAATTATAGACCCTTGATTTCTTTGTAAGCAGGCAAACTTACAAAATCACAAGGGTATCAAATAGTTATTTCCCTCACTGTATATGTTTTTTTTGGTAATAATTAATATTATATATCTATTGTGTCCATAAAAAGTCAGCTCTTATCAGGTGTGTGTGTATATTGTAACATTACGTTATTAAATTTCTTAGTTAATAATGAAAATACAACTCACAAGACTCATAATAAGCAACAACAAAATATATCAGGATGTTTGTTTCTTTCCTTTTAAATAAATAAAATAGAAAAAAAGAATAGAGATTAAATAGATTTATTTTATTTTAATCCTGATGAGGACAATTATTGAAAAAAGTTTGGTGATATAAAACAATTAAGACTAGTATAAGTAAAAAAAATAGTTAAAATTGTATTTTTAATAATAATTATCAAGATATATATAACCAGTTTGTTGATATAACTATTTTAAGCAGCTAATGGGAAGTTAAAGGATCTTTTTTTTTAAATGAGTCTTATTTATTGTACAGTTCTGCAGGAGACATAAAGGATTCAGTATTTATTATTGACTATTAAATACGTAATAATTTACTAATTGTTACTTACCTTTAACATCAGTATGGTGTCACCTACTGATTAGTTAATCTTTATTCCTTATTAGTTATCATTAATGAATACAGTATTAATGAAGAACAAACCATTGGTTCTGAATTAGTTCCTGCGCAACTACTTATTAAGTATGAAACAGTATTATAAAGTGTTACCAAATCAAATCTGTATTTCTACATACTTTTTTATGGCTGGATTGATTTAAAAGAGATATTTAGTGGATCTATTAGACCCATAAAGATTCCCTGAGTAACAAAAGCAAGATCATCACAATGGGGAAAATAATTGACTGCATCTCTTTTAGGGTCTGGCTGGATTACCTGGTTTAGTGGGGGCTCCTGGACCAAAGGTAAAACAATAATGTGACAACTCTTTGTTTGAATTTTGTATGTGCAAATGTATTGATTTTGTGTGATTGTTTATCACAGGGGGATGCTGCCACCACTCAGACTGGTTTGCCTGGTCCGAGGGGGCTCCCTGGACCACAAGGCGTAAGAGGAGAGCAGGGTCCAGTTGGACCTTCTGGACCTACTGGAGAAAGGGTAAACTTTTTAAAGAATTTATAACTGTCATTGTCTAGACAAGAGCATCTAGGTGAGTTGCTATGTGATATCTTCATGGCTGTAATTTGACCAGTTGTCCTGGTTTGCTCTCAGGGCTATACTGGTGCTCGTGGGGAGAAAGGAGAAAAAGGAGGCAGTGGTGAGGCCGGGAAAGACGGCTCCCCAGTAAGTTAACAGTATATTTACTGGTTTTATTTGAAAAAAACTTATTCTATTTTAATTAAAAGGGTCCTGAACTGGCCATTCTTATTATTTAATACTGTTGTCTGAGTTCTACTTAAGACATTTGCATGGTTTTTACATTAGTAAACATAAAAATCAATATGTAATAGGCTATTTTCTACCCGGATTTTAAGGCCGTCTCGACAAATGTCTGTTTTATGGGCGTACCGCATTGAAGACTTGAAAGTAAACGCCAACTGCTATGATTGAATAGCAGTTGCCGTAGTAAACTTAGTTCGAGCCTTCTGTGAATTTGGGAAGACACATAACGTTAGGTTACACATTATCAGGACATATCAATTGATCTCTAACGAAACAATAGTGATGCATTGTACAATTATGTTTTACTCACATAAGATTCCTAATATCAGAATTCAAAGGAAGTGATTGTGTTCTTCCACAACCAGGTGCTGCACAATGTTGCATGTTTGTGCTTGGTCGCTCTAAATAAAAATAACAGTGAAAGAAGTCCTCAATTTTGCACATATGACATGGGGCTAGCCGCTCTATAGAGCCGTTCGCTCAAGTGACATGGTTGCCAGATCTTCATAGAAAAAACAAGCAAATAAAGACAAGACAAAAAACACATTTTTTTGATATTTTATAAGAACAAAAATTCTTAAAATCTGCAACATACCATTTAATAAGTGCCAATACCAAACAAATAGTATAAAAGCCCATATTAAAAACAAACATGGCAACACAGCAAAAGAGCGCTGTGTTATGTAGACTTCCGAGCATAAACACAACAAAGCGCTTATCAACGGTATAGATTAAAAAATGGCAAAAAAAATTAAGATCTTTAAAAGATCTTTAAGATCTTTAAAAATCTTAAGCCAAAAAACATGCCGCAATGGTTGCCAGTTTTTTCAATCATCACAAATGAGGGAGTGTTTACTATGTGTGGCTAAAGTCCTTTGCACACCAGTGGGTGGGGTTGGAGAAGTAGTCATTGATATTTTTCTGTGGAAGCGGTGTTCAACCTATGACATCATAGTTAGTTGCATTCCAGGACCGGGAATGTAATTTCAGTAACAAGGGCGTTTTCAGTTCTGACACTTACAGGATGTTCGCTTGAATACGATTCCCTCTTATATAACAAAAGCTTGGGTGAAAATTTAGGTCTTAATTCACCCCCCAAATTCACTATAAAAATGTTTAATTCCTTTTTTCCTTGTTTTAGGGAAATCCGGGTGAGCCAGGAAAAACAGGGCAGGTTGGAAAGCCGGTAAATAGCTATTTAATACAAGCTATGTTGCCAGTTTATATTATTTATGTTTAATGTAATGGCTTTACTAGCTTTTATTGGCTTCATGGTGAATATTAATGCTGTTGTTCCAATGGATTTTTTTATAAATATTGTGAGTTCTTATTTTTGGTGCTTGTTTAGGCAAGCATAATTATTACTGTTGCTAATAATACCGGATAAAGACTTGAAAAAAGTTTTTAACTATAAGAGGCCATAGGCCCTAAAATGACTAGAGAATGGTGAGTCTGTGTTCTCATTGGAAACACTGTGTTGTAAATTTGCGTAGGGCTATATGACCAGCTTGCTTTCATTAGTATACTAAAGTTTTATGTTGGAATGAGGATGAAGTGTATAGCCAAAGGTTAGCTTTGGTTCTTCAGTTAACATATATTTAACTCATTCATGTGAACCGAACGTGATTTGACTTTTAAATGTTGGCTTTTAAGTTGAATTTATGTGATTAAATTTAAATATGTGTGATTTCATATTTTTTGGAGAGTAGTTTAGTTTTTGATTTAGTTTGGAAGCAAGAGAGTTTCGGCTCTCACTCACACATTATTATTTATTCTCTGGAGCAGGGTTTCAATGGACCCAGCGGTCCACAAGGCCTACCTGTGAGTAACAGTAACCCTGAGCGGCAGCCTCTCTTGAGCTTGTCGTTGTAGGAAAGCCTGGGGATTCGCTGCGAGCACTAGGCCTTGCTGTGATTACTTTCTTTGCCTGAGGCTCCATAGACAGACTACACAACAGTAACAAACGCAGCAAAGCTTCTATCAGCTAACCACCCTCTCTCCTCTCTTCTTTCTCCTCTCTTTTTGTAATTCCACTGTCTTCCACTCGTTCTGTTTCTTTCCATCCTATGGACCATCAATTCTCTGCTCTCTCTGTCCTTTCCTCCTTCTCTCTGTAGGGCTTGCCTGGGTTCCCAGGAGTGCTTGGCAGACCGGTAGGTTTTCTGTGGCTGCAACTGTTTGCTGCTTTGCTTGTAATGGAAGAGGGAGGGGGGCATTTCTGTGTGTATAAAGTGTTGTGCGTGTGTTGTTTACAGTATGTGTGTATGCTTGTATGTTTGTTTATTTTATAGTAATATGTCCGTCTCAGTGTTTCCCAGAGAATTTTGTGAGACTATGGAGGCCAAACATATTCTCCTCTAGGGGGTTTCGGGGGCATGCTCCCCCTTAAGAAAATGTAGCTTAATTTAAAGGTAAATGCTGCAATCTGGTGCTATTTAAGAGCAAAATTAAGTGACTCAATCTATAAGAATACAATACCTATAGTAGTAATTTAATCATAGTGTCCAGATATAAATTGGGGTAACACATGGTAAAATAAGAGCTCAAAAACAGTCAAAACATGTAGAGCATGAGCCATCAAAATATGAAGCAAATTTTTTTAACATTTCATCTAATTTATTTATTACCCTATATTAAAACACAGGCGGGCATCAGGCCTTTTTCACAGTGCCATTGTCCCACTCCCCCGCATGGCAGTTTCACTTTACTATCCGTGCCAGAGCATGCATACATTATTAAGATGTGGCGACCCATCCTTCTGGGGTGGGGCTCGGGAAGCAACACTCTGCCTCTGACGCTCACGATAGCTAGTGGACGCCTGTGGCTGTTCTCGCCCCGCCGCCTGGGGAGTTTGTCCGCGGCGGGGAAGATAAAGTTTAAATGCCGCAATCCTGTTTCTTAGCCTCCTCGAACCTTTCAACAACGGTGTCTACAGCGTTGCCGAAAAGGCCCGTAGGGGACAATGGGGCGTCCAGAAGAAATGACTTGTCCGATGGTTTCATGTCTGACAGGTTCAACCATAAATGCCTCTCAGTGGCTACCATAGCGCCCATGGAGCGGCCCAAAGAACGGGCAGTCTCACGAGTAGCACAGAGAGAAACGTCCAAAGCATGACGGACGGGTTGTAACACATCCGCCGCCACCAGTCCCGTGTCGACCAATTCACGTAGCGCATCCGCCTGATACGCCTGAAGTAGTGCCACAGAATGTAAGCAAGCCCCGGACTGCCCTGCTGCCGCATATTTCTTGCCGATCAAAGTCGATGTCACCCTGCATGGCTTTGATGGCAAGGTAGGGGCTTTTAGGGACGAAGACATGGATGGAGACAGATAGCTCGCAAGCGTCTGTTCTATTCTCGGCATCGCCCCGTAACCTCGTTCTTTATAGCCCTGAACATTAGAATAAATGCAGGTCTGTGGCGTGAATACTCGTGCGGTATAAGGATGCTGCCACGACCTACACACCTCTTGATGTAGGTCAGAAAAGAACGGGAGTTTGCGTAGTGAGGGCTGTGTGTTGTGCTTGAGACATCGCTCGTCCATCTTATTCTCAGGACGAGCGTTAGGTTTATCTTGCGGCCAGTCTATTGTTAGCTGGGCTACCACAGCCGTCATGACTTCTACCAGATCGGCGTGTACCGAGGCAGCAAGAGGGGGAACACAATCTAACTCTCCTGCTTCGATACTAGTTATGTCTACATCCTCAGATGCAGAACATTGCCGAACCGGACTCCCTCTCTGAGCGGGAGAAACCGCAGTGCGTGCTCCCGACTCAGCAGAGAGAGAGGTGGAAGCCACGAAGGGTAAAGAGAAGCCGGAGCATGTCTCTTCAGCCTCCCTGATATCCATCTGCGAGCCCCACGAGCGAAGATTCCGCTCTGCCTCGGCAGAAGCCATCACCACGCGGAGCTCGCACCTGGTCGTGTTTATCAAACAGTGCCAAGCGGGAACGGAGCGTGCGCTGTGGTAAAAGTTCACAGGCTCCACAGTCAGCTCCCTCGAGCGCTGACTGTGCATGCTCCCAGACAGACTACACACAGATCATGCGAATCATTGCTCGTAATAAAACGCAAACAAGGAGGAGCACAAGATCTGAAACTTTTCTCGGACATGTTAGCAAACTGGCTAACCAAACACACTTCTTTTAACTAGACACACACACTTCACACAGAGCCTTTGCTGAGAAGAAAAGAGCTGAAGTCGACTGTTTCGGATGTAGTTTTATACCTCTTGGTCCATACGTCATCTATGACGTATCGTTTCACTACTGGACGAATTGACACACGTGCTCAGAGCTGGTCACGCTGAGGCGTTCCCTAAAGCGTTGCCATGGCGACGCAGTGCGAGTTCCCTCGAAAGGGAACTGCAGTGAATACCGAAACATTAGTTAGATTTTACTTCCCTCAAACGATGTTGTATTCAGTACGGCTTGGCAACATCTCAAATCCTGTTCGTTTCAACCACGAAAGCTGAAACAGTAGTAAATGAGGGTGCGTTCGTTCGTATGTACAGTATACATTGTGCTGAAGCAACAGTGCATTTATATCTATGACCAATTGGACAAGCACGAAACCACGGTGAAGAATTCAACGTTAGAAATATTTATGTTGTTGTAAGAAAGACAATTCGGCATGTTTTAAGACTGTGGCTGAACAAAATAGTCTATGACGGGACGCCCTAGTCTCGTCAATGAATGGGAAACACTGTGTCTGTTTGGAAATGTAAGTCACAAATGTCTCTCTGAGTGTATTGTGATGTGTTGTGAGCGTTTATGATATAGGTTCATGTGTTTATCTGTTGTTATAAGGTCTTTTGTGCTGTCCATGTCAAAGTATACAGTGTGTCTGGCTGTTTTTGTGTGCATATGTGTGTCTTTGTGCATGGTATAAATGTTGTCCAATTTTATTTAGAGTGATAGTTCACCAAAAAATAAACCCTCTTGTCATTTCAAAACTGCATGACTTAATTTTTTCGGCAGAACACAAAAGAAGACATTTTGAAGAATGTTGTTAACTTTCCCCCATTCATTTGCATTGGTTTTATGTACATACAATATAATTAAATGGGGGCCAGTGCTGTTCAGTTACCAACTTTCTTTAAAAAAGTGTATCATCTTTTGTGTCCTGCTGAAGAAAGAAAGTCTTAAATGTTTGAAATGACAAAAGATGTTTTCATTTTTGGGTGAACTACTGTATCACTTTGAGAGGTTTTAACTACTTTGTACTTTCATATTGAAGCATATGATTCATTGCTGGTGTAATTATAAGGAGGTACCCTTAAGAAGTACCTTGTATAAAATGCTTTTAATTCTTATGCAAGTACGCAGTATTTAAAGACACCATATACTGTCTAAAGTGAATCCAGCTTTAATTAATGTCAGTCTGTTCAGAGCAAACTTGTTTTTCTGCACAGGGGAATCCAGGTGAACCAGGAATAAGAGGACCGACTGTATGTACATTAGGTTTATTGCTTATTTTTTGTATAAATACATATATTTAAAACCCTGTTTCTAACTTAAAGGGTTGTTTTAGGGTCCTATGGGTGGAAATGGACCCCCAGGGGCACCTGGTGTGAAGGTTAGTGTGATAGTAGTGTGATCCAGGAATTTCCATTTATGCATTTGTCAAATGCCTTGATCCAGAGTGACTAGGAATGCATTAAAGAAAAAACATATTTTTTTTCATCAATATGTTGTGTCCCTAGATACGGGAATTCAGCTGTTATAGTTAACACAATGTTTGTTGTTTCATCCTCATTTGCTTTTTGTCTCTATCCGACAAACTTTTCTCACTGTTCCTAAGATCAGTGTGAACTGACATTTAATCTTCATTTTTAATCTTACATACAGTATATATAAAATGTTAAAGTTATGTACATACATTTATGCATACATATTTGTCGTTTGTCACTTTTAGGGTGACTCAGGAGAGCCAGGCACTGGAGTCCAAGTAAGTTTTTCAACTGAGTAGCCAACGTTTTCCTGAAGGCAGATTAATTTGCAGCAGTGTGTTCTGGAGTTATTTAACTAAACCTTGAGAGTCTAACAATGGTACTCTTTTTTTTTCACTTCTCTAGGGCCCTCCTGGACCTCAGGGCATCACAGGGTTACCTGGATCTGTAGGCACTCCAGGAGCCATAGTAAGATAAAAGCACAATATTGGAATCGTCCCAACAGCACAGAGGAATTTGACCTTTGTCTCTTCTCCGAAGTCACTAGACAATCTCTGTAAATCGGCTTAAAGCTTCTTCACGCTCTGTTTATCACTACGTGTCTCCTTCATCTTTGGATCTTATAGTCTTTGGTTTGCCCTTGTATTTCGAAATCATGTGAACTTTACATATAGCACATGCTTTAAATAGAAATTACTGCTGTGATAGGTAGTGTAATTCTTTGACCTATCCATTCTTATTTGTTGCAGAAGTCATAAAGTGTTTTCTCTTTTATTTGCAGGGACCACAAGGACCTCCTGGGCTTCCAGGACAAGTGGTGAGTAAACATACCAGACAAACACTGTGCTCACCATGCGTTCCACACACCTGCTGTGCCCTGCATTGAAAAAGCTTACAGCTAGTAATAAGAAGATTGTTGGTTTGTCCCCTTGAGCAAGTCTCCTTACCCCAAGAAGTTGGATTAAAACTACAGTACATGGCCACTTGAATCATTCTCTGGAATGGGTGCCCTTTTGTTGTTAAATATTTATGGAAGATATATAGAATTTAATTTTTCAAATGCGAAAATTAACACATAATTTTTGTATTATAATGTACGTATATCTGCCATGAGCGGACATTGTGGGACTGCCATGGAAGATTGTGTCACATTAGTTAATTTATATATCATGAAATATGGATTTTTCAGGGGCATTTCCAAGAGCTTGGGCCGGAGTCACGAAAATGTTCTAAAGACAAAATATAAAATTTTTATTTAGATCAATTTCACAAAATCCGTAAGAATCTTCGTAAGTGCAATTCTCAAACATTTCTTAAAACATTCTCAAATATTTTCTTAAGAAAATCTTAATTTTTGTCAGAAGAATAAAATAATATGATTGAACTGGCTTGCTCGTGTGGTAACTGTATATGTTTATCTATACAATAAACTTAATGTGTGTAACATGCAGTTCAGATTCTCATGTAGCCTATATATATTATCATGTGATGTGTTAAACGGCATTTACAATCGCATGTTAGCTAATATGTTAGCAAGCTTTAAAAAATATACATATTATAATATAAAAAATACAAAAAATAAACTTTTCGTATGTTACTACGAACTAACACATTGTCCCAGAATAATGTAAAAAGCACTATAATAATGAAAGCTAAAGTAAGGGTGCTAGACCTTATTATTAGACTATATTACAATAAATATTCCATAATGGTAAGTAAACGTCAAAATTATGATTCTGGCTCAATACAATACACGTCGCATGTGAAAAAAACAAATACACGTATTAAACATTTTACCTTTCGAGATTTAAGATAACCCTGAGGCTGTCTTAATTTTAAGATGGTATTTACGAGAATTTGCTGAATTTGAGAATTTGGATTCTTCTAAATCAACTTGAGAAAAAAATTAAGAACGGTCTTAAAAAGTTTTTTGGATAATACATAACATTCCTAACTTTTATCTTAAATTAGAATTTAAGAGAAAACACGGCCGTTAAGAATAATTTTCTTCTTAAGAACGTTTTGTGAATCCGGCCCCTAGTTTATTTACCCTAATCACAATAGGGTCACAAGTTACACACTCTTGTCGTTATTCATTTTTACAGACCTCTTTTTTCAACCCGCTTGAAATTTATATATGAACATGTATTTCACAATTTCTCAATTTCTCTTTAAAAACAAATGACCCTGTTTAATTCTAAATGATGTAGTGTAAAAATGTCTAGCAATGGTCATAGCTAGCAAGTATCATTGCACCTTATTATTTACAGGAAGTATTCTTGGGCTGGGTGACCGAAACAATAACATATGTCAATGTGATGCAATGTATATCCAGATTGAATGACTGCCTGCTTGGGTTGTTTTCAGGAAATTGGTTCATTTGTATTCTTGCACATTGTGCCGAGAATAATCCATGTAGTATATTTATGTGATGAATAGTCAAGGTCTCAGACTTATATATTACAATTTACAGTAAATATAATTTCTAAAACAGTGGTTCTCATATTTTTAACACAAGGTCCATATTTTGTAGGATCCATCCCGTTGTGTTTATTCAAAGAAAATTAAAAAACATAACTTTACATTTTCAATAAACCAGAAACATAATAAATTATATAATGATAGAACATAAACTTTGCTGGTTGGTAGCCTTATAAACCTTATTCAGGCTGCCGCCATGTTGATTTCAAAACAAGGCTGAGTGGGATAAATTTCCAGAGTGCTGGATTACAAGGCATTGCTATTCTGCCATGAAAACACAAATAAATACATAATTTCACAGATTTCCACAGCACAGAAAGGGAAAACGCAGATTATTTAAATTAGATTGTAGATGTAAACTTTTTGTCATAAAATATCATATTGCAACACTAGATTAGTGTTTTAGAAATGTGAACATGTTGACACTATCAGAAGTCATACATGTGTATGCCAATCTCCGTCCAATACATACGTTATAAAGGAAGATGGATTGCTCATTCATTCAGCTTTTGTTCTTTGGAACCTGCAAGGCATTCTATTTATGCTGAGCTACTTCATTTCTATCAAGAGAAAAGTTACTGCAGGACTTCAGGGCACAGATCAGCAGATTAGTCACCCTCGACATGCTACTTTCTCCTGGCGATTTCAGCAGCGGGCTGGGATACCTAAAAGGGGCAAAATTCCTCTCTCATAGCGTGTATTGTCTCACGAAATGTAGTGCCGCACTGTCCTTGGATGCTACTGGCTCATCCTCCACTCTGATGTTCATGAGACCTTAATAACATGCTTGGGTCACTAGCATGCTGAGGCGCCGTTTGTTGATCCGACATGTTCGCACTGCAAGCACGTGTCGATAAAGGTGTTGCGGTCTCTGTTCGATCTTGATGCAGGCTACGACTTTGTCTGCTCCCCATCCCAATGGCAGCTGCAATGAGCAGCATTTGGACAACACGACCTGGTCATCAGGTTCCTGAGGGGCGGAAGAAGGCTGAATCAACCTTGACCATTCTCTGTGTACCCTCTTGGGACCTCACAGTGGTCCTCGAGGGCCTACGAGGGCCCTGATTGACTCCATGGGGGAAGCCTGTTCACTATGAAAACTGCACTCCTGGCGGCGCTGTAGGGAATCTGCATGCACTCTCTGTGTCTGACAAGTTTCTTGAGTTCGGGCCGGGTGATTCTCACGTAGTCATGTAACCCAGGCCTAGCTATGTGCCCAAAGTTCCCTCCACTTCTTTGTGGGACCAGGTGGTGAACCTGCAGGCGCTCACCCCTGGGGAGAAAGACCTAACCTAGCTTAAGCTGTGCATCTACTTGGACCCCACGCAGAGCTTCAGAAGCTGCAACCAGCTCTTTGCCTGCTTTGGAGGTAAGCTGAAGGGGAGGCATGTCTCCAAACAGAGACTGGCAACTGGATCCTGGACGCCATCTTTATGGCTTACCAATCGCAAGAAACCGACAGAAAGGGAACATCTCAAATACGATTGTGTCCCTGATAGAGGGAACCAGACAGTGTGTCCCTCTTGCCACAACGCTTTGTTGTCCTCTGCAGCATCCAGGTTTCTCAGTACAAAGCTAATGATTGGGATTGTAATCTTCCTTTATACCCCTATGTATGGGGCAGAGTTTGAAATGCAAATACCATTCACCAATTTCATTGGCCTTATAAAAGTAGGATTAGAAATAATAGTTTCTCAAGTTTAAACCCCATTCTGTCGAAACAACGTCTCGTTCCCTCTATCAGGGAACATAGGTTACATTCGTAACTGAGATGTTTTCCTCAGCTGGAAATTTGTGAAATTATCTTTTGATGGTTAAATAGATGGCTTCCCAGTACAAATCTGCAGTGCAATACAGCGCTCTGTACTTCTATCCCTCTCATTCTTGTTTTGAAAGCAATATGGTGACAGGCTAAATAAGGTCTATTTGTATGATGTTTGTTTACTCAGACTTTAAAATTGATTCAGTATTTCTTAAAATATCATAAAAGTGTCCCACCCCCTTGGTGTCATCTGGCCACCCCCATATTGAGGACCAAATGATTTCTTTTAAGTATTTCGAACGTTTCACATAAACATAGAGTTTTCTAATTGTTCTAGTCCTTTTTCATTAACATTATCATGATGTATTTGACTTGCATTTGAGTAACAATGTTATCTTTAAAAATTATCAGGGAGAGGGGGGAAAACCTGGGGTCCCAGGGAGAGATGGTGTTCCTGGGAAAGATGGTTTGCCAGGGTTACCTGGGACACAGGTGAGCATTCAGACGCCCTTGACATTTATGAAGAAATACGGGTGTTAATTTCATCATCTTCTGCTTCGTTTGTTTGTTCATGTTTGTTGCTTACCACACCACTCTGTCCTTTTTTTTATATTTTATTATCACTGTCTCTTTTTTGCAGGGAATTACTGGATCGATTGGCCCATTGGGACTTAAAGGAGAGCAAGGTGACAGCGGCCCACCAGGACCGGTGTGTATGTCTTCGTCTGTGTGCATCTCCATGTGTGGATATAAACGTAATGCGGGCTTTGATTGGCACAACGCTTTTAATTCTCATCTTGTTCTGTTGTTTCTTCTTCTTTTATTTCCATTTTGTGCTGTAGTCTGTCGTCGGACCCCCTGGAAAGAAGGGTGAGACGGTGAGTTGTTGCCATGGTTACCTTATAGGGAACACTGCTAAGATCAACCTTCCTCACCTGCATGACAGATAATTGTATTTGAAGCAAACGTAATGTTATTTCCGTCCATACTAAGTGAGCTCTTCTATAGATCTACTATGTCGTCAATGTGGAAGCTTGAAAGCTATACAATGTGTCACAGTAAACCTCTGATAAATCCGTTAAACCCTAGCAGAGATACGTTCTTTTATTTTACTCTAATACTTTATGACTAATGTGGATGATCTTCATCTATGTTTATGCATACTAAGTTTGGATTGATTTGTCTTCTTTCTGTATAGTATGTGTTTTTTTTAACCTGTTTGTTGTTAGTATGTTCCTTTAAGTGACACTTGTTATGTTGCTTCATTTATTAGAGAGTACACATTATATTTCAGTTAGACCACTCCTGTGCAGGAGGAAAATGTAATTTGATTTAAAAAAACCTTTTTTAAACGGATTTGTTAAAGCAGACTCTGTAGCTGGAGAGCATCTGTAGCAGAAAATAATTTTGGCTCACACATTGCAAACACAAGCAAAAATTCTGGTGATTTTTGTTTATAATGGGAAATATGGGAAAATGGGAAAATATGAATAGAATAAATATTTAGATATAAATAATTAATATTCATGTATTTTATAATACTGTTAATATTATATAATTCTTCGCCTTAGAATTATAAGGTACCATCTGAAATTTTGGACAAAATTGAGTTATTCACATATTCTTATTCTTTGAAAACGTTTTGCCATGTTTTTTATACGTGTGCATTTTAGGTACTTTTTAAAGATTATAAAAAGGTTAAAAGAAACCTCAAGGTTGACTGTTTTATTGATACTCTTGTCAACGAGAGCAGCTCAAAGACAGTATTTTTTTGTTGTTGAGGGGATTCATTTTTCAATATTTAGAGTCACAACACTAGCCAGCAGCGCAAGCTTCCTAATACCTGTCTTTACAAAGACTCCTAGTGCAGTTAATGCCAAAAAGTCAATAATGTCAAGAGTTTTGATTACAACAATGAACATTATTATGATTTTTCAGCCATACTCTGTCCTACCTTCTGTGGATAAAACAACAATTAGCCCGTCCTTTCATGCTTAACTTGAACAAGAAAAAAGCATCCTAAATTAAGAAATGCGTATCATAAAAACAATGTAATTGTACCTTTTTTACACATTATTATACACTAATTTCATGTTTTAACAAAAGTTTGTGTTTGTTTGTGTTGCTTGAAAATGTATTGCTTTTATTCATGTTTTGCAGATAGAACCTTATAATTCTAAACCGAAAGTGATTTTTCAGAATCAGAAGGTTTTATCTGCGTTTGACCTGTAACAAGAAAAAAATTCAGAAAATGTTAATATTGTAGATTTGTAATACATAAAAGGTCTGTCTTTTTCGTATATAAAAACGATTTGTTCCTCATATGTTTATGCTCAATATCTCAAAACCTCTCATTCCTTATTAAAGTTTCAGATAGAACCAAGTTCCAACAAGACAAACGTATAATTTGAGCTCTTAAAGAGCAGAGCTGCTTTTAAAACATGTCCCATATTTGTATGTATCCTATATATGTGTTTATTATTGTAAGCTAATTTTCTTTGTTATTTTCCAAATTTTAATTCTTCTACATTTAAGTTTGTGCTAAGTTTGTCAACAAGCCATAGTGCTTAACATGTTTTCATGTCTGTTTCTCTTATCAACAGAATTAGCTTTAGTTGGTAAACAAATGAACAATTGAAGCACCGTTATTCTGCAGTGACACAAATCCTCTGTAATTGTACCTTATTTTACCGATTTTGTGCCAGTTTGAGATGTTACCACTAATGTGCTCTCTAAATCCTCCATATATATTTCGCCCTCAATGATCAGTAAATCTGTGACAGGACAGGGAAGTAAACTACTGTGGCTTGTTAGCACAATAAATGCCACAGGAACAATCCATCATCTGCCTTCACTCCGCAGCAGAACACTTCCAGCAATAACTACTGTGCCATCCGCTCTTTCGCTTATGATAGGATATTAATAATATATGGAAAAAAACATACAGTATTTTCCAGATATAATGTTCTTGACACACAAACTGATGCATCCATCCATCCATTCAGTACAGTACAATATCAGTTCCCTTGAGGCTAGTGGATGCACACAACTATGATTTATATTATAGTTAATAGGGGGAAGGTATAATGCTGTACTATTTTGGCATAAAATATACTGCATTGTTAGCTAATATTTTGACTGATTGTTTAAGGGGACTCCTGGTCTGACATTGCCGGGTACTATTGGAGAAAGAGGCCTTACGGGATTAACGGTAAATTTTATAAATTTCAGTCATCCATTTTGATCTCTATGCATCCATCTACTCATTTTGAAGTTTGATAATACATTTGCTTCAGATGTGTCTATAACCCTTCTGTAAATTTGTGTGTGTGGTCATTACTTAAATCACACCTATTTTGTGTTTCAGGGCGCGAAGGGAGACAAGGGTCCGGCAGGTATCAAAGGAGACAGAGTAAGTATTAAAGATATTATAAAGGACTCACAAACATACAGCTGTACAAACCTTGTAGAAATGGAATCATAATGTGTTTATTTGCTTGCAGGGAGCAACAGGTGATCCTGGAGATCCTGGGGAGAATGTAAGTACCTGCATTCATTTAAGACACAGAACGACTGGCACCATTAGACCATCTATTTCATCTCTACTTTAATGCGTCTATTTTTAAAAGACTCTGTTGCACTATTTTTCCAGGGAGCGAGAGGACCATCAGGGCCTAAAGGAGTCAAAGGAGAGGCTGGTGTGGGAATGGATGGACCTCCAGGACAGCCTGGACCTGTTGGATTAAAGGTGATTGACATGTATTTTTAAGTTAATATAGAGTTGCCTTTTAAGTTTACAAAAGTTTCTAGTATGTCAAAGAAAAATCAAATAGGACAACCCACAACACCCTGAAAACCAAATTCTGTAAATTCAAGCTCTTCCTATTAATAATATAAATGCAATTATAAACTCCCTATTAATCAGAAACATTTACTCAATAACTATAACTCAAATGTCACAGACTGCAGCTGTAATGTGTTAGAGGAGAACTGGCCCTCCTGGCTCAGCTTGGTCTCTCTCCGAAATGTTTTTCTCCACTTATTCATCATGGGAGTTTTGGTTTCTAGCCACCCTTGCAGTGTTTGCTTGCACACCAGTAGACTGCTGATATTATATTAACTTCTGCAAATTCCATTAACATTGCCTTTACAAAGATTGTCCTCTCTGTTTGTTAATTTTCCTCTTTTGTGTTCTATTTGTAAAGCTGCTTTGAAACAATGCAACATTGTGACTTTGTGTTTGCAGGTCTAGCCAACTTTTGACAGAACAAACACTAGAGAAGGTAAAAATGTTGAATGTACAGTATATATATAAGGTTTGTTTTTATCTACTCTAGGGTGATCCTGGCCTTCCAGGTTCTCCGGGTCCTCCAGGGCAACGCGGTTCAAATGGGACCCCGGGACTGGCTGGGCAAAGGGGGGAAGCAGGTCAGCCAGGACCCTCTGGACTGTCAGGAGAAAGGGTAAGTAGTAAAATCACATATGAAAAGGAGGTGTACATACAGCTTAAATGCAATGCAGAATACGTCCATAGTTAAAAGTAAATAAATTCAACAGTTTGTTTAATTGCTTTTTCCAATTAGTTGCAATTTAACTGTTACCTTGTTTTCTATTTAAGGGTCTTCAAGGATTTATAGGCAAAGCAGGAAACCCTGGAACACCAGGAGGTGCTGGACCACCTGGGCCCCCTGTAGGTTACAAAACGTGTTTTTTGAAGCATTTCATTCATGTGGATATTTCCTTTTTTGGTATTTAATGGTGTCTTTATCTTTATGTTAGGGTACTCCAGGTTTTGCAGGACTAAAGGGTGATAAGGTAAATAAATATTGCATATTAAACCTGTAAATGATGTTGGAAGATTTATTTCTGGAGCATTCTGTGACACTTGCATTGGTGAGTTTTACTTCTGATCAAAGAAAAGATTGTGATATTTTTAAATGTATCTTTTCCCTGACATAGAATTATGTGTGCTTGAAGGACAAATTAGTTTTCTCTCTTCTTCTGTTTGCATGTCTTTGCCACATTCAGGGTGAAACTGGTGTAGGAGTGCCAGGTGCCAGAGGAGAGAGAGGCGACCCAGGGCCTCGGGTAATGTCCTCGACCACCAACCGTACTAGCATTTGCATGGATGTGTATCAGAGTGTCTGATGTTGCGCGTATCTCTAATATTCATAGGGAGAAGAAGGACGGGCTGGACTAGATGGAGAAAGAGGCCCAAATGTGAATATACTACTACTTTCTGTTCACAACAATCAGCACACGATCATTTTTTACCCAGTCACATCCTGTTTTCTGTACATTGTAACTTCAGTCACACAAAAACGTCTGTTGAACGGAGACATTGAGCCCTCATCCACATTGACCCATGCGAGAGAGTCGATGCAGGGAGAGTGCAAGCTGTACGAACGCAGCGCTTGTATTCGTCATGCTTTATATTCTGGGCTATGATGTGTTCATCTCCCACTCACTTCAATTTCGAAGCCATTATGAGTCAGGGCCTCTCACGGTGCCACACATCTTCCGTCCACACGCACACATGCATACCAACATTCAGGCAAAGCTGATTGTTCCTCTTTTCATCTGTCTGTCCCGCTGACAGGGTTCCCTAGGCACCAAAGGCAACAGAGGAGATAAGGTGTGTGTCACTTGTCAAACGCTTTTGCATCCGTCCCTTACGCTACATCAAAAAACAAAGCTGAAATACATGCATTTGCAGTGATTAAGAAATAATTTACCCAATTTCACAGGGTGATCAAGGTCCTCCAGGAATTAGAGGGGAAAAGGTGATGACGAATCTTGAATTATAAATGCATGCTTTTCATTTAAATGACTGAAATGAAAAAAATGACTAAATGTAAATTCATTGTTGAATTTATTTTCTTTGTGTGTAGAAGCAAAACTATGTATGTTAAGCCAGTCATTAGAGAAAGATTGTGACTGGCAGAAGGGTTCTTGTATTTTTTTAAATATTTCTGCTATACAGTATTTAATATTGCATAAAAATACGTAATGGGTTATAATGTTGCTGTATTTGATTTTTGATCGTCAAGGGAGAAACTCAGCTGGTGAGGGGTCCTCCAGGGGATAAGGGAATTAAAGGAGAAACGGTGAGTCACATTTTACTTTAAGCTGTGTCAGGTATTTAAGTTCTTTTTGAGATATTGGGCAACCCTAGGAAAGATTTAAGGCAGATAATACAGGTTGGATGGCTGGTGGGCTCTATTATCTTCTGAGAACATACGGCTGTGAGAAGGGGTGATAAAGCATTCATGTGTGACCTGCTCAAGGGTCTATAGATCGCTAACCAGTGAGGAAGCAACGGGATAAAGACTTTGGGTCGATGGGAAGTAATCAGTTTTATTGACTGTATGTTTACCACAGGGAGACCGAGGACCCAAAGGTGCGCAGGGTGACAAAGGTGCAAAAGGACAGGAAGGGCCACCAGGTGAACAGGTGAGTGTGTTTATCTTTGAATGAAGACCCCCATCAAATGATTCAGTTAGATATCAACTACTGTATCAATTGTATCTAGTTTTTCTTTAACATCAGAGGCAGTACAAGTATGAAATTATTGCGAGTCCATGTCGAAATGTTAAGACTTAATTGAAGAGTTAATAGCTCTCATTTTCTGCACAGTTTCGAGCTCTTCTAGGGAAGATTACGTCTGTCTTTTAATCAGGCAAAAAGCAGAAGACCGAAACCATTTTTTTCCCCATTTAATCTGATTGCAGTCTGGAGATTTAATTCGTTTTTTTTTCTCTTTAAAATGAACAGGGTCTGAGAGGCGAGCCTGGAGAGCGAGGTTCCACTGGCTTCCAAGGAGCTCGTGGTCCTGGTGGTCAGAAGGTGAAAAATTATTTCTTCTCGTAAAAAATGTATATAAAGATACATATGTTAAAGAGAAGACGTGAGCATGTGTATTGCTGTGTGTATTTGTTTGAAGGAGGTTTTTATGTATTAATGCATATGCCTGTTTGCATGCACGTGATATTGATCGGATTCCGTAATGATTTGCAGGGGGAAGCAGGGCAGCCTGGAGTCCCAGGAGAAGCGGTGCGTATTATTATTCGGATACCTGTCACCTCTCCAAGCCCGACATTTCCCCATGACCCCCACATATTTTACTGTCTGTCCTTTACAGGGATCATCCGGAAAAGATGGCCTGCACGGCATGAGAGGAGAGAAGGGAGAAAACGGGCTTGGGGGTCTGCGAGGCCTCAAGGTGTGTGTGCATCCTAATGGTTGTCTCTTTGATTAAAACTCAAACTGACTCTTGCAAGCTTTGTCTATAACCTTGAAAAGCCCTTCAGACCAGATGATCGCACTGCTTGTAATTCCGCCACAGCCTGTGTCCCGTGCCAGCGTCTGACATTCATCTGTATACGTACCCCGAGCCATCTTTGCGTGTGCTGAGGAATTGATTTTAAGAGAGTGCAGTGAGGCACAGGAAAGCCTCCACCGTATGAATCATTCCTCTCAGGAATACACAGGCCACTGCAGACGCAGTACTAGCCGCCCTCAGCCACTTGCGTAAACACTCGCATAGCAGATAATAACTTTTATCAGTTTTCAGCATCCCTGATATACCTCCTTTTTTCTAATAAGACAACAATTGAAGTGTGCGTTACAGACTGACAGCTGAATGGTGCTTTATTCCATCTGTAAAGTTCGATCGCAGGGAGCTGGCTGTAGTGTCATTAAGCCCTGTCACATTGAGTGATTGACAGTTTGACTGAGTTTTAATGGTTTACAGGGAGATCAAGGTTCCAAGGGGGCATGTGGATCGAGCGGACCAAAGGGTGACAAGGTGAGTAATAGAAAAAGATTGAGAGATGAAGTGAGAGGCAAGTTTGTGTGTGAGAGGTTTGTGTCTCTATGTTTCAATGGGAGTGATACATTTGTGTCTCTTCACAGGGGGATGCTGGGATTAGTGGCAGACCTGGATTGCCAGGGAGGAAAGGAGGACAGGTATTTACACACGCATTTATTTAGGGAGTTGGGGGATATATGACATCCCAACCATTATTTTGCTGTAATGTTTTTAGGGTGAAGTTGGCCCTGCAGGTCCTACAGGAAGTCCGGGGAAGGAGGGACTCATGGGAGCCAAGGTACATTTGCATTTACATGTAGTCATTTAGCAGACACTTTAATCCAAATCGATTTACAAATGAGGTAAACAAAGGTAGGAGAATGTTGTGTTTCCTCCTCATTGTTTGGGATTTATTAAAGGAACAATAAAGGTTTTGAGGAGAATCTATTGACCTAAATGCAATATAATACACAAAACTTTCTTCTGAGACATATAAAACCTTACATTATGAACCGCTATGTTTCTAATACCTTAGAATAAGCTTTTTATTGCTACATATAGAGAGGCCCTACATATATTGAATTCACCACCATGTTTCGTACAGCAGCCCTAAACGGACAAACAACTCTACAACGCGCATTCCCTCTCCCCTGCGGTATGGTGGTGAAACGAATCGCGGATGATCCGTACGGATTGTTTCCTTATGGTTCGGAACACATGTGACCCGCGGATTAAATATACATTTATTCATCATCTCTCTCTCCAGTATCTGGACAAGTACAATATTAAAGATAAACAATGACGCTCAAAACTGCTCCGTCACACAGCTAATATTAGAACAAACACAACAACATATCTTGGTTCTAACAAACAGAAAAAAACAATGTAATTCACATACTTATCCAATCAAAGCAACCTCCTCAGGGGTGATTTTAAGACGATCTTCCTCTCCAGCGACAATCTGCTGGAAAGCACCTCCATAGATATTTATGAGTATCACTGCTAAAAGCCATAGTACCGCAGGTCCTAACACGTCTCTGCTGGAAAGTCTTTATAATATTAGCTCAGGTCCTGGCTCCTGCCTGACTTTTATTCTTCTTTTTATACTTCAAATCCACAGACCTTTTTTTAATGTAATAAATAAGCATCGCTCTTTCTAGAGTCTTTCTAATGCCTGCATGATCCCTTCCCTGCGTCAACATGAGAATGACATCTTTTAGTACTATGGTGGCCACCGTCGTGTTTGGATTGTGCGATTCGTTGCAAATCTATAATACAACGCTAAAGGCCGCTGTAAATCAAAAACTGTGCCTCTAAGTAACAGTTTTAAGTGCTTTGGGGTAAAATTGCCTTGCATTATTTTTGTCTTTTTATTAAATATATAATTCTTTGAACAAACATTTATAAAACTCTGTAATGATGATTCGTCGATGCCCAGGGTGACAGAGGCTTTGATGGCGTAATAGGGCCAAAGGGAACAAACGGAGAGAAGGGTGAAAGAGTGAGTATATCAACCTCTTAATCTCCTCTGCTGTACTGTGCTTAACACAGCTGATCTCAGCAAAACACAGTACTGTCAAAATGTCATTCTTTTGCTTTCTTTAGGGCCCACCTGGTATACCTGGGTCTCCTGGTGCAAGAGGTGTGGATGGACCCGCTGGTTTAACTGGCCCACAAGGACCTGCTGGAAGTAAAGGTCCAGAGGGACTTCAGGGGCATAAGGTATCAAACTTTCGCAACTTTTTATTCTTTAAAACTGAGTAAGGTCATCATATCTATGGTATTGAATAGTATTTCTGGTAGGGAGAAAGAGGTCCTCCAGGACCTGCAATGGTTGGCCCTCGTGGCATTCCAGGGATCCCAGGAGAGAGAGGAGAACAGGTCAGTCTACACACTCATTTTCTACATCCGCATTTTCTTCCCATACATCCCTGATGTCTGTATGTGTCTTTATTAGGGGGAGACAGGCCCTGATGGACATAAAGGAGACAGGGGAGAACCAGGCATGACGGTTAGAACAAATTGATATTTATGATTCATTGTGATATATCAGGAATTTTTATTGTTGCTTTCTCAGCCTAAGTTTGAGACATTTGACAATTAACAATGACACAAGGAATGGCTGCATCTCTTTGTTTAAAGGAGGATGCGATTCGGACTTATGTTAGAACTGAGATGAATCAACATTGCGGTGAGTGGCTGTTCGTTGTAGATAAATAAAGATTATAAGTTTATCAGATTTGATAAAAATCATCAAAATGTAATGATTTGTTCTGTTTCAAACTGCTGTTGTTCATGCTGCATTTTTAAATCTCTACGATTTTTCATAATCAAAATCTTTCTTTCTCTCTCTGTCCCTCTTTCTTAAGCTTGTGGAGGTAAGTAACCTAGTTCAATATAGCCAGTATATTTTCCTATCATTGCATCAGTCTCAAACTCATGTGCACACAGTAAACTAACAATAGGGCTGTTTGTGAAAATCTTGCGTGGTCCCAGACAGTATAGACAATTTTTGTGTGTGGATGTTCTTAAACTTTTCTATGTTGTGTCCACTTGACTAAACGCCCGGGGATTGTGGGTCCTAATTTGTTTGTCAATGTAGTGCATTAATATAAGTACATCTTTGAATGCATGGATGCCTGTGTGAGGGGGTGTGTGTTTACTGATGGGTTTTGCTGTCTGGCGTGTGTAATATATTGTAGGCGTGTTCTCAGGTATTCAGGACGTTCAGGTCCCTGAGCCAGTGCAGACTTACAGAAGTCGCTCCTCCACGTCCCCTGAGCACTCAATTTTCCGTGGGGACGAGGAGGGTGAGTCTTATCCTCAATCTTTTCTTTTATGTTTGTATGTTGATCCATTTCTTTTAGAGTAAGCTTAGCATATTTAACTTCGCCCTTTACTTTTTTGTGTTTATATCCTGAAAGGCCTAGTTCAACCAAAAATGAAAGTCCATGTCCCAAACTAGACTTTCTTTTTTTCTGCTGAATTTAAAAGGATAGTTTGAAGTAAATAGGGCTTTCGAGCTAAAAAAACACCAAAAAAAGCTGTATAAAAGTACTCCATGTGACTTCTGTGCAACCTTGTAATAGCCTGAAGCCAAGTATTATTTATTTATTGGTATTGATTCACTTGTTTATATGTCCACCCCAGCTCTATAATCTCATTGATGCTTAGAAGTTTATGTTATTATTTTTTTATCAACCTTATTTGTTGGTCTGTTTTTCACAAATGTTTGGCTTTTAAAGATTTTAATGTGGTTTCTTAGAACTTGTCAGTGTCTGGTCACTGTATGCTTTCTGTGTTCCACAGAAAAAAGAAAGGAGTAAATAATGACAGAGTTTTCATTTTTGGGTGCACTAACCACTCTGACCTCTCCCTTTTATCGGAAACGTTTTCTTTCGTCAACAAAAATGTGATATGTTAAATACATATTTAAATACGTATTTAACACTATCCAGTTGCACATGTACGCAGACAAAGATTCTGGTATTCTAGACATTGAGATTTCAAACAACCATCTTCATGTGTCATGTTTTCTTTTTAGGTCAACAGCTGCGTGTTGTTATGAACACAAACGACCCAGACTATGAGCACATTTACTCGATAGAGACCTATGATGATGATGCTCCAATAGTGGACACTGTCGACTATGACACCACTTTTAATAAAAGTCAGGGTATGCTAGATTTTAAATGTCTTAACAGTTTGCGTAAAGTATGTGGGAGCATTTGAGAACACAGTTTGATGTATAAACGACAGATGATATTTTGACAGGCGAAACAGTCTCTGCGGATTCATTAAAAACTGAAAGGACAAAAAGACAAGTGAAAAGTGAAGGTAAGTCATCATTTGTGAGTCATCATTATGATTAATAATGAGCATGTCTGCAGGAGTGTGTGTAAGGATCTTTAAAAGCAGTATTACTGGTACACTCATTTTAAGAATGCATTGTGCAAACTTGTCTGTGTCTTTTGCAACATATATTGGAAACTGAAATTCTACAGAATGTAAAACCTTTTGCGGATGTGTCTGTTCTCAGTTGCCTTACAATAGTGCTTGATGATGACAGGCTATCATAATTCTGCACTCTGTAATTGCCATCCATGAGTCTTAGCTGCGCTCTCTTCCTGTTGTTTGTCTGTATATCTTCAGAATGTTGTCAACTCGGTGACTCATCTGTATGACAGCTCTTAGCATGAGATTGCACGCAGCTTGGCCACCACAGACAAGAACAAAACATTTGTACAGATGTTCTCTGAACTAAACAAACATTAAATAATGACATGCTTAAAAATATATTTGGCTAGTGTACATTTGCATGTTTTGAGTGATTTGATACAGACATCATAAGCCTGTTGCCACCTAGTTAAATTTACATGACTCATTTTTCATTAATTGAAGACTTGTGCAGGAAACCGCTCTAAATAGATCCACAAACACAAATTTAGACAAAAATGTTGTTGTATGTCGAAAAGGGAATTGCTAATTATCTTTCACTCTCCAGTGGTCGCTAAACACGATTTCTTAATGTATTTTTATTAGACTTGTGCCTCTTGCCGATGGATGAGGGGAACTGCTCTCGCTATACTCTGCGGTGGTACTTTAATTCTGAGGTGGGCGCCTGTAGGCCTTTTATTTACAGCGGCTGTGGAGGAAATGCCAACCGCTATTTGCAGAAAGAAGAATGTGGGCAACACTGTCTCTCACAGTAAGAAGGTACATTTACACGCCGACTAATACAAAGAGTTAATGGTGGTGCATTAATCACTTTTTTCGTTCTAAGTATTAACTTATCGAATATCAGCAAAACATGTTTGCACTTTATCAATGAGAGCAGAGCTGTTTTTCTTACAGTGCTTTTTGATTTTATGTTATAGATTTGTGTTTTAACTTGAAGACAACAGTTGACTGTAAACAGAGAATCTCAAACTGCAATATCAATAAACATAAACCTCAGTGTTGGACACTGCCATCATGAACAGATCTTTTAGCAATCTTACAGATGGTTTCATTTCGTTATATTTTCCTTGACTGCACTTGCAAATTTTAAACATTGATTGGCTCTTAGAGATTTTGTCTTTATTTATTTTGTGTGTGTTGAGCTGTAAGACGTTAACCTTTACATTTAGATTTAACCTCAAAGTTTTATGTCATTCTGACCAGCACATCATATGGGAGGCAAAAGTCCAATACAATAACCATTTCATATGATTCATTGTACTGTCGATGAATGCTTATTTCAATGTAGAAATAAATACGCATATAGAATTGTGCTTACAATGTGTATTATTGTATTTCGCAAACGGTAAATACGAAAAATATCACGTAATTTTTCATTTTGTTATCTATCAGTTTTATTTGATGCACATAAAATTAGCACATTTTGTTAATGTATAGAAATGTGTGGTCCACACAAATATGGTTCCACATATTGTAATTGGTAACTCAGTTGTTCAAGAATTTCTCTTCCACTGTTTCATAAAACATGCCTGTGCTGTACAAAATTTTACTGTAAATGTAGATCTGTGTTTTGGTAGCTTGTAATTCAAAATGAATGTTCCTGTGTCATCGGATTTTGCATGTTAACAACAAATGGTGCTATTGAGATATTTGTATTTTGTTAACTGTGATGTATGTCTGTTACATTGACACGTCAGTATTTGTGTTCCATTATAGTACATGGAGTACACCAAATGCTGTTTATTTGACCACAAAAAAGTTTATATTTTTTGCACACTCTGTTTTTTAATATCACAGTAAAGGTATACATTTGATTCGCAACAAGATGATGTTCATTCACAATAAACCCAATTTTGTATACAATCGTCTGTCTTATCAATTTGTATTTATTTAGACTGAACTAAAATATGCATTTCATTTTAACAATGAATTATTGATTAAGTTGGCTAGTAAGGCTCCTTAACATTAATCCAAATTGATCGACGTCGGAATGGATATTATCTTAAATATTATTTGAAGCTTACTGACTACCAAATCTACATGGTATTTTCCACCTCTATTTTCCGGCTTATTTTCTCTTTTTCCATTTTGTTTGTTGATCCTATAGTCACACATTTGATGATTCAGTAATGATTGTAGACAATCTTGTTTCAATGCCAGGATAGAATCATTACTACTCTTCCAGGACTGTCACTCAGACACTGTTTTCGTATTCATATCTAGCCTACTCATATTTATTCATTGACTGCATTTTAGCCAGTCCATCTGTTAGGGTATTTTATTTTGTTTTATAGTTTCATGACTGTTTAATAATAAATAGTTTGAGTGTCAGTCGTAGTTTTACCACAGCCATTCTTTTAGTATTTCCATAGTATTTCATTCTTTTGATTATTGTGCCTTTTAATGGGTTTATCTCAAAAGCAAATGAATACATGAGGTGATCTGAATCAGTGGTCAGTTTTGTTGTGGCATGACCGGTGTCAATCAATTGCAGGTGCATTACTTACTTCATTATGTCAGACAATTGCCTATTGCACTTAAATTGCCTTTTTACTATTTGAGGAAATATTATTTTGAATGCATGTGTTCAGTGCATCTTGAAAGATTGGATGACATTGAACTTGACATTGAAAAGCAAAATCTGTGCTTATTCATTATTAGGTCAAAGTTCCATTCAATAGACGTTCATAGGCTCATTAAAGAAGAAGCTCGTTTTACACCGATATAAAATTAACAAACCATTCCTAATCCACGGATCCTGTCGCCTACTCTTTGTAATAATAAGCTTAATTCATGATAAACAAATAATGAACAAATAAATAATAATATATTCATTGTGAACAAAAAAAACTGATTTTCCGTGGCTCTATGTTTTAAGTTTGTTTTTTAAATCTGCAGCAATATGTCGTGCGTTACACTATGAAGCCTGCAGTGAATGTGTGTGTATATGCGTACGCGCACTAGCTCGCGCCCAGGGAGCTGGTTCAGTACGTTTAGTACACAGGATAGCGGCACTCATGGGTACTCAAAGAAACACAGTGGCGTTTACTGTCACCGTTTGGCACCACTGAAGGTGCGACAATTATTCCGGGCACGTTACTGACAGCGGACCGTTCTGAAGCCCTTAGGAATCTCGCGCTCTAGTAGAGTGATAGAGTAGCGCGCGCTCGGCACGGACCGCAGTGGAATGTAGCGGGGATTCCCGGCGCGCGCGGGGCAAGGTGAGTAAAAAGCTCCTTGGTGCATCTTCATTATACACAAGAGAATATTACGCTTTATACTTCATTATGATTCGATACCACTGTTTAATTAATGGTATTGGGATATCACTCTTTAATCGTTTTCGCTTTAAGTATTGCACGCTTGGGAATAAAAAAGACGAACCGAAGCAAACTCCCGTTTTATCAAGACGTGACTGTTGATATTCCTTAACCGAAAAATTGGAAACGCATCAAAAGCGTTGCGCTACGGACGATTTGTTTACCGAGCAATACCATGTGTTTGGTGAAATCTGCAGTCAGCAGTGCTTCTATATCTGTTGCCTGTCCGGGCAGAAATTCAAGATGCCAGCCTACACTAAATGAATTATTTGTAGGCTATTTGAATTTTTAGCGAAAATGTGCATTGCCTTCAATGATTAAACATGCATTGTTGGAAATACGATTTGACTGTTCAATTCTGATTTCTATCAAGACATCAAACCCTTCACGTTCATGCTCTCAAATACAACTGGTCATGCACTCTCTAAGAAGAGACACGTGACTACATTAGAAAAAGTTAAATCATTTGAAATTCATCACAGCCATTATCTTCTTTTTCGCTCCCACATGCATTCACATGCAAACATGATACATTTTCGGAAGCACTTAACTCTAGTTCAGGTCAGCAATATGGGAAGAGAAATAATTGGGAAAGAGAGGAGGGTGGTTGAGATGGAGTGTGAAAATGTCTAATAAGACAAAACGGAAAAAACAGGCTGCATCATCCTTTGAGCAACAGTCAAAGCAGCAGGTATATTGGTGGCCCTGTTCTGTTCAGAATGGGTATGAAAGAAACGACGAATCTAGATCATCAGCTATTTTAGTTCCTTCAAGATGTGGAGTTATTTTGGTTATTCGCTGCATACTGAATATTATTTCGCATGCTGCCACACTCCTTCATTTCCAGTGTCTCTGTCAACAAATTACTGTACGTGCTTGCATATTAATGTTATAATTACTCTATCTCATTATAAATCAATTTTGTCTTGTTGCACTGAAAGACCTTGAGTGCACAGAGATATGACAGTAAATTATCACATGGGCAGTTTAATGCATAAATGTGATTGTAATGTCTCCCCTTAAAAATCCTAATGTTATTTACTCCTGTTTTTTAAAAGTAAAAGTATGCTGGAAATAGGGTTTTCTTATCTTAGAACTAGATTCAGAAAATATGCAGGTCTCAAACCTAAATCCTTATTCACATTGGCAGTGAATCGCATTAATGTTTTCCTGCTATCTCTAACGATACAAAAGCATTAAACACAGCTAGGCTATGCAAATGATCAGCAATGCAACATCCTTCTTGTTGGTGTCAGATTCAAAAATAGCACACTAATGCATTACATTTGGTTTGATGTGTTTGTCTCCAAATGCCATTTGTCTTTGCGTGTCACCTGACAGAAGTTTGGATATGAGGTAAGACGTCAGTGGGGTGAGATTTTCAGGGTGAGATTTTCAGGGAATAACTTTGGTCTGTTACACTCAATATTTTAAATTTAATTCTGCTTTGCGGCATAAGATTACTCATCGCTATGTATGTTGCTAGGATGACAAAAAAAATAAGTTATGCCAACATTTTTAGAGTGATCTGTCTCGGCTGTCTAAAGGCCTGTTTATCCACGAGCCTGGCTCCGCTTCGCGAGCATCCGCTGACCGCGCGCGCAACTCCCCAAACGGACGATACGTTTATACTTGATGGGTTCGCCGTTGAGATATTCTTTGAAAGCACAGGGGGCGCACAAACGAAATCGTCTTGTAAATCCGCAGGAAGTGGAAGAAAAGTAGGAATTCTACCGGAATTACGTGATATCATCCAGAATGGGGTCTTGCGAGCAGCTGCTCGACAAGGAAACGTAGGAGATTTGGTGTTGTTGCTACTATCAAAAAAAAGGGCCACAAAGGAGATGGAATGCTCGGCCACTGCATGCCACAAAACGTGGAGATGTAGAATATATTGCTCTTGTGAAGCAGATGCGTGTCATGGACGGGGAAATGCATTACGAACTATTGTTTGTTGATTTAATACATTTTTACATTAAACTTTTGTTCACTCTTTCATTTCTGTGCATAATGCAGACACATTTCTACTTATTGTTGGTTAGGGACTTCTAAATGTACATTGCCATAGATTAACCCATTGGATTTCTTTATATCCTTTCCTGTAGCTCAGTGGTAAGAGCATTGCATCATCAACGCAAGGTTGTGGATTCGTTCCCAGGGCATTGCACATACCTAAGCATAAATGTATAGGATAATAAAATGTAAATCGCTTTGGATAAAAGCGTCTGCCAAATGCATAAAAATGTTAAAAAAATATATAAAATGAGACGACAAAAGAAAAGTTCAAAAGTTTTATTCTGAATACACTATAAAACAGACACATTGATCATAAAAGATGTCTGTATAGGCTTACCTGTTCAGCCAAAATCTCTTCAAAGCTTTCATGTTGACTGCGGCGCCGCGCGAACTGTTCGCTCGAGTCACAAAAAAAATTTCTGCACTCCGTCAGGCTAAATGAGCTCGCGCTCACCCAAAGCGAACTTCGCGAACACCTTTATGACGTCATATTTGGCACGCGCACCCAAGCGAACTTGCGAATAAGTCGAGTATAACCAGCCCTTAACTGAGCTCATCAATGTCAAATATGACTGAAATTGCCAATCAAATGAAAGAAGGTGGGAGTTATGGGGCACGTTCAAGCGCAACCGGTGCGCAACGTTTTGCCATAGTTTCTGGGGGTTTGAACTTGAAGGCATACAGCTATCTCCACTGGACATGCGCACTTCAATACCGCATAATTTTTGTCATGCTGAACAGTTGATTAATATTTTTTTATTATTGTAAGGTAAGGTTTAGGGTTGGGGTAGGTGTAGGCGTCAGCTAATGTTATAATGTAAATTTGGAAACGGTGAGCAGCAGGGTTTCAGATACGTTTTGTCTTGTTTGGTGGGTGGGTGTGTCAAGAATGTCAGACCAATCAGCAACATGTATATAACCCACGCAGTATTAAAGAGACAGATCAGGGCTCCCAAAATTATTCAAAAAGAATGCGAAGAATGGCTTTCTCAGCTCCCATAGTTGCAACTCTTGCGCCATCAGAACAGGGTGTTCAACGCACCACCGTTTCCGTTTAAAAAATGTTTTGCAACGTTTTGTCAGCAGACTGAGAGTTGAAGGGAAGGAGTTAACATACGCCATCTAAGATGTATAGTTATTACTGGACAGAAGGGCATTTTCAGACATTAACTGAAGATAATGAGGCCACACGATTTTTTAAAAGAGAATGACCCACATTGATAATCTATTTACAATAAGCACTGTATTATTTCATGAAAAAATTGGCGGTGAAATGTTTTATTTCACTGGGACTTTACAGTTAAACACAGCAATGCAAATATAAATGTGTTATTGTAACTCTAACAGGGCAAGAAACATTAATGGAGCTGTTTTAGGGATGATAAGCAAGCATCTGTGGCAAGCATTTTCTTAAGAATTAATATTTGCATATTGTGAATGAGCTTAATAATCTTGGTTCCCTGGCTTTAGCATTTTGTAAAATTTGCTTCTTTATAAACGGTTTTAAAAAATCAATATATGTATGATATAATGTATTTTTTAATATATGCAGCCCCGGCTCATATGAATGGTTTGTTCCCTCCAATTTTTACATGGATATGACCTTGCTTGTACTAACCTATAGTGCACATGTCATATTGATTTCCTTTAAGACTTCTTTAAAGACATTTTGACAAGGGGTGTAAAGATATATTATGGGATGACATATCACAATACAAAAAATGCTTACACAATACATACAGAATGTTCAATTAAACCTTAAAAATACAAAACACAAAACAAAAAATGTCATTGAAGATAGTTATTTTTGTTCAAAATATTGTGAATAATCATAAATATGAACCCAGTATTGTGTATGTATCGAATCATAATCTAAGTGTATCTTTACACCCTTAATTTTGACTCTTTGCGGATGTATTCATCATGAATTGCTCAAAAAGAGCTGCACAGGGAATCTTAAATTTCAAAGAAATCTTCTGTTTCACAGAAGGAATAATAAATACACAGGTTTGAAAAAAACATGAGGGTGAGTCAATATTTACTCAATTGCAATGCCTCTTATTTCTTAGCATCCAGACAACCAGGACAGAAAAACCTAATTAGCATTAACATGAAAAAACAAAGATGACGACACTGAATCTGAGTAATGGCAGAGAAAGTTGATACAGCTAGTATGAAGAGAAAATGTCGTTTAAAGAAAGATGGATGGTTCTCAAGCTCAGCAGAGTGATGGATGAAGGGTAGGAGTTTTAAACATACTCCTCCAGCTATTAGACAACACAGTGCTCACCTGAACCTCCAACTCATCTTTCTCCTCCTCTCTCTTTCTCTCTATTCGTTATTATTGTACATGTTTTGCCATGATGTGGCTTTTTTATCTATTCATCAGCCGCATTCCTCTGTGTCTGTTAGATTGTCAGCCTTCTGTTGTTTTCATCAGCCGCAAAACTATGTCTTCTACTGTCACTCAAAGTTTAACTGGATTGACCTCTTTTCATTGCGACTATGGCATGGGGAGTATCTGCATGCCAGCCGCGTTGCCTTCCTCTCCTACTGCAGTCTCCTTTTGTTAAGCATCAAAACTTTTCTCCTAAGGTCAGTATCACAGACTTTCTTGAGGCAAAGAAAGAGTCTGACTGCCACAATTGCAGAAATTCTCAAATTTTATATATTGACCACTCTTAACTGTACACCAGTTGCCATAGTAACAACCATCATGAAATGGGATCATTCTCAAGTAAAATTTATTTATTTATTTAGCATTTATTGGAACTACAAGCTGGCATGATTGTACACCCTATAATTTCAAAAGAGCATATTGGTTTGATCAAATTTTGTAAGAATTATATCAGATTGTTTAGCATATGAAATTGCATGAACTGTATTACTTACAATCCGGCAGTCTCTCACTTTAAAGATGCCTGGTAAGCCTCGTGGTACAAATCAAATTGTATCAAGGTTTCTGTGATTACTTGCGTCCTTGGTCATGTACAGTATGAGTGATTGCCTTATACTGTAATTCATCAGTCTCACATTCTGTAAGTTTCACAGATGTCAAGAACACGTCTAGGTTGCATTTCACCCCTCCCACGCAAATTTACAGACCTACTTTTCCTCTCAATTAGAGTTTTCTAGGTAAAAAGGTAATTCTATTTACTTTATGAAAGAATAATAATATTAAAATTCTTATATAAAAATATTCTATGTTATTTTTACATTATGCTGTAGCAAAAAGGAAATATGACAGTAATAGGAATATTAGGTGGAAACGTGGATGTGGGGATGCGGTCAAAATGCAAAGATAATCGTCCACAGACTCCTACACAAAAAACACTCACCTTCATTGCCTTGCATTTTCAGAAGAACAAAACAATGAATCACGACAAACCATAACTGTATATGTCTGAATGTGAAGTTTATGCCTTGTGCTTGGACTAAATGTGCACCATTTTGTTTTTGTCGTTTGTCGTAGTGCTGCCAATCATTCGTCAAAGCCCCAAGAAAACACCTGAGAAGGCGGAGCATGGCCAGTGGGAGTCGCTGGGATTACTATGCCTGAAGGCACGTGGCAATGGTGTCCATGGAAACAGATGGCAGCGTTACTGGGGGTCATGGTCTGTCCCTCCTACAGGCAGAAGATAGCGTGGGAGCCGGACTCACACAGCAGGAGGGGGCATGGCTTGGCTTCCGGGCTACAGTGAGTGCGGTGTTGCTGCTGGAGCTCCTCCTTGGAGTCGGCGGTAACCTGACAGTGCTGGTATTATACTGTGGCCACTGCAGTCTGCTGGAATCCGTCAGTCATGCAGTCACACTCAGTCTACACACCCTTGACCTCCTGCTCTGTCTTCTCTGCCTGCCAATTACTGCCACCATACTCATACTGGGCGGAGCCTCGGTTCCTCACCACGCCCTGCTCTGCTGCCTTCATGAATCGGCAGCCTGCTTCGCCAGCGTGGGCACTGCACTTAACCTGTTGCTCATCAGCTTAGATCGATATGACATCAGCGTGAGGCCTGCTAATCGATTGCTGACACCAAGAAGGGCAGCAGTTTTGCTGGTTGTAGTGTGGGTGGTCTCTTTGGCCGTGCCACTCTTACCGTTCGTGGAGTCGGGGTTTGTGTCGGAGCAAGGTGAGGGATTGTTCGTGCACTCCAACAGCACTGTGCTTTGTTCGGAATGGGGAGGAAGTCTGCAGGCTCATCTGTTACTCCAGGTACCAGTGTTCCTATGCTCTCTAGCTGTGATGCTGTTTACATACTCACGGATTCTGCAGGCACTGCGCATTCGTATTGGACGAGCACCCAGACCCAAGCGAGACAGCAAAAGGCCTGTACATCGCCTTTGGTTGCGGCGTAAAAGGTCAACAAGGTCTCCCGATCACGTGACGAGAAACACACCCATGTCCCCCCCGCCACTCTCTACCGGGCCACTTATCACCTCAGATGCAGTTACCACGGTAACCATCAACACTGAGACGAATACTCCCTCCCTTACAACCCCCCTTAGCCCCACCCCTACCATATCGGTGATAACCTCACCTTTATGTCCCACACCCACTGCTTCCATAGTAACCACACCTTTGAGTCCCACAGCCTCTGTGTCTGTTCTAACTAGTCCCCTTATCCCCTCTACCGCCACACCATCAGTTACAACACCTTTGAGCCCCATGCCCACTGTGTCAACAGTAACCGCACAGGTGAGTCCAGCGCCAGCCCACGGTCCACCTAGTTTGGGTGTGGGGGCCTCTGTTTCAGCCATCTTGGCTCTGCGTCGAGCAGTTCGCCGCCACAGAGACCGGCGGGAACGTCAAAGGCGAGTCTTTCGTATGTCTGTCATAATCATCCTCTCTTTTCTTCTGTGCTGGGCGCCCCTCTCAATTATGCCCCTCCTCATGCTGGCTATCGGGCCCTCTGATTGGCTGGAACGTCTAAGACTCTGCTTCCTGGTGCTTGCTTATTGGACGGTCGTGCTACATCCACTGCTGTACGCGTTCACACGGCAAAAACTGAGGAAAGTTCTGCACACACGCTTGCGCAAACTTCGTCCGCAGAACGCGCAGACTCGCATTCGAACCAATACCGGGATTCGTCGCAAACACAGGGCAGATTGCAGCGATGCTACGGACCGTTGCCTGACGGAGGCTGTTAGAGAATGATGGTGTGTATGTCAGAGACTTATGACTGGGTAAAAGTGAGGAAAAGTCCACACAGGAAATTGGGATGTGAAAACCCTTGTAACTGGGTGAAACATGTACCCCTAAACCTTTTCAGTTCGCCTATCTTGCTTTTTTTTACATATTTATCTATTTATTTAAAGTAATTCTCCTGTTTCAGAGTTTCTTTTTTCTCGATTGTGATGCAAATAAATGGATAATGGGTCCTTAAAAAAAGGGTTCCTATGAAATGGCTGTATAATTTAATTCAAATCTTTAGCATCCACATAACCGTTTTGTTCAACAAAAGGTTCTTTGAACTGGAAAAAAGTTCTACAGACTATAAAATGTAAGAAAGTACATTTCTTTTATCAACCGGAAAGTTCTTTGGGAAGAATCTTTTTACAAAGAACCCTTTCTAGCACCTTTACTTTTTGAGAGTGTACCTTTCAGGCAGACAGGTAGGATAACTGGGTCAACATTATATCATTGAATTAATATTCATGAGTCAAGCTGATTGAACACCACTTCTACGGCCCTGACAGGAAACCATTAATGTGTTAGATGTGTAATATGATATGTGTGACGTGATCACATTTATAGACGAAATTAAAAGACGTCAGTAGATCTCCATTGTCCACTGGTTATCACTGGGAACTAATCAGCACAGGGTTTTTAAAGCACACTGACATCAACAGGCCAGTGTCTAATTAACCTGTAGAGCACAAACATTCCTATGGTGCTAGGGAACGAGTGAGTGCACCTACAGGCATGAATTTGTAAGAGGTCATGTGCAATAAAATTCCAAATCCAGGTTATGCATCGCATGTTTCCATAGAAATTAATACCAATTTATTGGCATTCATTGTGTGGTGATAATGTAGACGTCTGTCTATCTTTAAACATACATATACACTGAATTCCAGTGTCTTCTCATTAGTAGTGTAGAGGGCAATACATTTATCATTGTGTTTATGTATATGATCAGGGATGTAAATAGTCACAAATATTACTGTGGTTTCAGCCCATTTGAATTCTGCTCTACCAAGGGCATACGCACTGTATAGATCAGTTTCTGATAACACTGACAAAACCACTTTTACAATGTCTAAATTAATATATTTTATTTGTGTCCTGTAAATGTATATCTTCTTAGTGATGTATATCTTTTTTTTGTTTTAAGATGGTCATTGTATTACTTTACAATAGAGGAGCAATAAGTCTGAATTACAGTAATAAAAACATTCAGCCTCTTTGCTTGTTTGGTTTGTTTCTTCTAAAAACCAGATGTCTTGATTTATGCACAAACGCATAAGAATATTCATGTACTGCTCATGTGCACACAATCCAACAACGTCTGACCTATTCAATTCCATTTTACAAAGCTTACACTTTCAAACAGCAATTTTTTGCTGATGAAATATCTTAAATTTAGTAATTTAAGCAATTCTTTACAAACGATAAACATCACAATATATTATATACAAGCCCACAAAACAAGTGTCAAGAGTAAACCAAAGTTTTTTCAAGCCTTGTCTATACATTTAAAAATGTAATGTTTTTCCCTCGCTTCCTTGACATCATGTATGCACACACATTATCCAGTGCATTCATTCACATGCATGAGATACAGTTCTAATACACTGGGGACTCATCCGTATGTTTCTAATGAATTAAGTATGCAGTTCTGAATGCCTTTCCCACATTGATTAAAATCAGTCTAAGTCGCTTTCTCTGATCTGTTGTTTGGGTTGGTAGCATATTCTCAGTAAGAGAAGTCATTCAGAAGTACTGGCTGGTTTAATATATGCAATTAGAGCGTGCTGAGAAAGGTTGACTGACTTCATCCTAGTTGATAAAAGTCAAACAGGCAATTAAGAACCCCCTGTGTCTCTGTCAGCGACTGCAGTCTCACACAGAAGATCAAAAGCCATATAAGGGATACTCAAATAAGTATCTGTTCAGTCAGTGAACTGGTTGCCTTTCAAATGTCTCTCGATTCCCGAGACCTTAAATGTTATTAATCTTTCAAAGCTTTCTGGTGGTTCGTCCAAATTGTGTGTGCAGGATATAAAGAAGCTCATTCCTCATTATCAGTGATAAAAACTGAACTTGTGAAGTCGTATTAACAGTCATTAATGTTTGATGACACATACTGACATTTAATGTTTGCAACCTCATTGAATGGAGGATAATGGGTAGGTTCCTCCACAAAGAAATTGAGCTCTCTCTAAATGGATCCTTCTGGAACTCTGACCTCAGAGGTCAAAATTCATCTGCCTCTCTATATATATATTTTCATCAATAAATCAACACACATAGTTTTTTAGATATATGGGTTTTAACGTGTTTTTGATGATTATGTTGTGTGGTACATAACTGTAGTAATAAGATTATTTTAGATATCAATACCATGTTAGTGAATGATTCATGAACCATGGTATTTCTTTGGTAAATATGTTTAAATTCTTTAATAGAAAATCGTAAAAATATGGTAGTATCCAACCATAGTACTTCTTGTAAGTGCTATACTTAAGCAGTAATCTTCTCATGGCTGTGCTTTATTAAGAATATAGCAATGATACAATACGTCCATTACATTTAATTGATAACTGGCCTGTGCTGTGATATCTTGGTGAACAGTTACTAAATTTTGTATATGCAGCCTCAACGAATACCCTATCTAAATGCATTCTTGAAATGTGTAATTCAACTACTACTGCCTCAATTCTATTATCCACACAAATATACAGTATTATACAGTACAGTATAAGACAAACTGTCTAAACTAAGTTGAGTTAAATGTAATGTTCTCTTTTTCAAGCTGATATGTCTTCAAGGCAGGCAATGTGCATTGTGTGCTGGTACTGTGGGATCATCTGGATGCAAATAAAAAATGTGCTTGTCATTGACATAGCAGTGATAAGAGAAACCATGTATCTACATGACAAGATCTAAGGATGTTGCGTGGAGAATATGAGTGATGTATTCCTGGTTGAAAACAGCTCTTTCAAGTGTTTTTGCAATAAACAGAAGTATTGAGTCAAGTCTGTCGTTATCACTAATGAAAGGGTTGACGGTAGGTTTTTTAACCGGAGTAAACCAGTGGGATGAGTTAGTGGTGTGTCGTAGTGACGGGGAGAATTGCCACCCCCTGATTTTCCTTGGGCCCCTTTAAAAATGTACAACTGACCACTACAAAAATTAAACTTGATATCCTTATTATTTCTATTATCTTTAAAATAATGATCTGTAAATTAAGTCACACACAATGAACATTATGCTTGCAATGAACTAGGATTCCATTATTAGAAAATTGTTGCCCAACCACAGTATCTGATTGCTTCCCCCAGTTCAGCCAGCTGAGCCAGGTTGGGTCGAGAGAGCGCTGGTACAGGGGTGCTGATCTGTGGATCATGCGTGATGGCATGAAGGTGACCAACAGTCTCTCTTTTTTATGCGGCATTATACTGATTAGTATGGAGTCTTTCTGTTTGTGTGCATTTATAAGAAAGGCTGAAAATAAAAACAGAAAAGAGGTTTGCTTGGTAATATTCTCCCATCACTTTATGCAACATTCCCACTGAATGTAATGCGACATCAAATACTCCCATATATTTGTTAACATCCTCTCTCTCTCTCTCTCTCTCTCTCTCTCTCTTTCTCTCTCTGTTTCTCTCTTTCACACTCATGCATCTTTTAAAACCTCATCTATTAAATACACTAACACCATCTCATTTTTACCAGTGTTCGCCAGCTTCTCTCCCTGCTCATTCTTTCCTCACTCCTCTCTTCTTCAGACTTGCATAAGAACAAAAAGCATCTGCCGCAAGGAGAAAGTCACCTTGGATGAAAGGGAGAGATTGTGTGGGTGGAATAAAGTAGCAGCATCCTCATAGCGTTGTGACACTGAATCAGACATCAAGCCCAAATTCCCATGTGTGTAATGATCTGTTTATACAGAACCGGTATTTTGTAAACCTGTTTTGTATTGTTACGTCTATACAATACTTCGAGCATTCTTAAACTTTGGAATCAATATGAAAGATTAACGGTACGCTGTGCAGCAGAATACAAACAAGAGACAATATTTAAAGATCTCCGTCAAATATACTATATAATCTGTCCGTTCTAAGCTGCATGTCATGTATACACTACGGACATTCATTCTACAGCATTGCGTCATTTTGTCACTTAGTCCCTATTTAAAGCAGGCCGAAATAGCTCAGTTGGGAGAGCGTTAGACTGAAGATCTAAAGGTCCCTGGTTCGATCCCGGGTTTCGGCAGTTTTTTTCTCCTCAAAGTACTCATCATTAAATTTTCCCGCTCGTACATAAAAAGGTGATAACAGAATCAAACAACGACATAACATGAATAATATGTACAGTTCTTTGCCGTGCCCGTGTAAATGGCCTGCTGTACAAATCAATTGATGATGTCGCTGCAATTGTATTTCATTTTCAACTGTCATTTTACACTTTACCGCCAGTCGTCGCCATTTCCTAAAAAGTCAGCGTAACACCACGTGGGAAGCGCGACAGGGGACAAAATGTTTTGAGCTAAAAAAGCATGGAACTCACTGAACTCAATACTAGCATTAAAGGGATACTTCACCTAGAAATGTTATGCTATAATCCCAAATTTGTACACATTTCTTTGTTCTGATGAACACAGAGAAAGATATTTGGAATAACGTTTAGAACCAAACAGATCTCAACCCCCATTGCTCCCATAGTAGGAAAAATATGAGTTTAGTAAAAAAGGCCCCAGAACTGTTTGCTGTCCTACATTCTTTAAAGTGTGTTCTTTTGTGTTAACCGAACAAAAAAAATGATAAAGTAATATGAGTCATTGAGGGTTGAGATCTGTTTGGTTATAAGCATTATTCCAAATATCTTTCTATGTGTTCATTAGAACAAAGAAAATCATGCACATTTGGAACAACTCGAGGGAAGTAAATGATGAAAGAAATGTGACGGAGCGTTTTAGGGCGTTTTAGGACATAAAAGTGGATTAAAAAGAGATGACAGACCCTCCATTCATCACGCAGACGCTCGGAGTCCGGGCCAGCCCACCCCTCCATTCATCCCAGAGACGCTGAGCGTCCGTGGGCGGGACATAATCGCAGCATTATCCAATGACCGTCTTGTTTCTAAGCACTGAAAAAAAACTGTTTAAAGCAGCCCCATTGAAGTCAATGGACGCTGGGCTTCAACAGAGTAATGCACTGTACGCTACGGGAATGAATGAGAAGAAAATCGAGTCAGCCGACCTAAGTAGCTGATTCTGATCGAAATTGTTTTCGTTCGAGATGAACGTGTTTAACGCATTTTTAGTCAATAAAATGTTAACATAATAGTACATATATTTGACCATTCATTTTTTGACCATTATAGGGGAAGCTGAGCTTCCCTTGGAGTCTTAAAGAAATCGCGTCTGTTGTAAGTAGAGTTAAATTAGTATGCTGAGTTTAATAGCATTCTATAAATCAGAGTTGTTATTGGTTCAAACTAAGTAAGGAAAAATGCGAAATCAAAATAAATTAAATGCACTTAAGGGGGTCATAGGACACGGCCAAAATCTAATATTAACATTGTTTTAGATTTAATGCAATGTGTATACACGATGTGAGGTTAAAAAAGCTATATTTTAAACAATACTGTGCGTGTTTCAATCTCCTCTTTGCCCCACCTCTCTGAAACACAAAGATTATTTTACAAAGGTCATCGCTCTGAAAAGCGAGGTGTGCCATGGTTGGCCAGTTAACCCGTGTGTAGTGATTGGTCGAACACTGCAAGCGTGTGACGGAGATGTAACGCCTCTTACCATATTTGAAACATCAGATCCCTAATTTAACATCTGAGGCTAACTAGAGAAACTTCTCTGACAAATAGAAACTTATGTGATGAAACTGTCCTTCACTATAAATATATGTAAATATCTTTGTTGTGTGTTGGCACTCTGGCCATCTTACATTACATGTAACCAGTAATGATTGAAACAAGTTTTGTTTTAGGGTTTGTTGTGTCCATACGTTGGGATGATTCACAGCTCAAAGCCTAGCATGTTTCCTATATAACTACTCCTCTCTTAATTCAGTATGTGATGAGCTATGTTATAAAAACAGAGCATGCATCATACTATGTTCATAACTAAGTTGAGGTATTAAATACAAACTGACCATACTGTAAGATCTATGCATACTGTTATCACTTTCATGGCATTGGCCCAAAGGGCACCTAGGGGAAGGGCAGGTATTCTTTTAAAAACACCATCGCCGAAACACTTCGGGCAGAGAATTAGAAGGGGAAAAAAAGAGAATGCGGAGGACAATCCAACGGACATCCGGGCTTGCGGGTCCCCTGCTTGTGCTCAGAATCCTTACTTGTGGAGTCAGCAACTGTCTTTTGTGGAGTACGCCTACAATTCCTTACCAGTGGGGTCTACGTTTAAGTCTAGTTTAGGTTACCAGCCACCTGTTTTTTAGAGTACTGAATCCGAAGTTGCAGTCCCCTCTGCCCAAGCCTTTGTCCCTCCCATCTACGTCGTTGGTCAAAAAGTGTGGCTTTCATCCAAGAAATAGTCCTCTCCGTTCCGTCTGTAATAAGCTTGCTCCTAAATTCATTGGCCCCTTTACCGTCACCAACAAGATTACTCCGGTCGCAGTCCACCTCAAACTTCCTCCAGCATACAGGAGAATTCATCCCGTCTTCCATGTTTCCAAATTAAAGCCAGTTTTTTTCCTACCATTAATCTGCTTGCCCCAGTTACCCCATCATCACGATTCATAGATGGGGAAGCCCCTTTTTCGGTAAAACGCATTCTGGATTCGAGGCGCTGGGGATGTGGATTTCAGTTCCTGGTGGACTGGGAGGGTTACGGTTTGGAGGAGAGGAGTTGGGTTCCAGCAATAGACATATTGGATCAGTCGCTTATCCATGAATACAATCGACAGGTAAGTTCCTCTGGAAGTGCCAATAGGCGCTCCTAGGGGGAGGGGTACTGTCACATTTGTCGGGTCTGTGTGTTCATTCCTGCAGGTCTATCTCATTAGCGTTGCCTCAGCAACCTGGGTGCTGACGATTAGCGGCATCTGGTGCACATTAACAGCTGTCTATATCAGACTCACGTTTACTGTGTTGTATTGTCAGATCGATGCTTGCCTCACGTCTGTTGTGTCTCGTAGCACACCTACGGTTCCAGTTTGCTGTGCCTGACCTATATCCTTGCCGTTGCGGATCTCTTACCTTACTTCCAGAGATCTTATCATAGGCAGACTTATTCCAGCGTCTAGCAGTCCTCGTGTCACGGAGGATAATCCAGCTGGGTAACTACTAGTAATTCTTTGCCTTGTTTCACACTCTGTCATTTTAAATAAACTATATTAACTTGCAACTGGATCCTCAAGTTCTTCGCTCGTGACATATTTTTGCATTTATCAGAATTGTTACCTTTGAACAAGGTATTTTAGTGTCAGTGTAGTTTTATTTCTTGCAGTATACACAGTTGTGCAAAATGTCAAATATAGTACAGGCTCAAATTCATGAAAATACATTTGAAAACATGTATTACATAACCAATGACTGGCATGCAGCCTTGTACTCGAGCTACTGTTTAAATAATACAGACATTCAGACACACATTCCCAAACACAGAGTAACAGTTTATCTTCTGTTGTTCCAGTGAAATCAATTATCAGATTTGTCCGTCAAACACTTTGATATTTGATTCCTGACTCCATGCTTGAACAGACAGCTTATTGTAGCTACTCCCTCGTTTGTTTTTATTCATTATGGGGAGAGGGAGACTGAACTCTATGAACCAAAAGTTTGACACGTAAAATATTTTAACCTCTCAATGTCTCTGCCTGTGGATGAAACCTCTGGTATATTGATGTGTATTATTTCCATGATGTCTGATTTGGGGATTTTATGATATCACTACCATTGTTGATGTAACAAACTTCTCCTTTGTTGTGTTGTACAAGTGTCATTAGTCAATGGAGTGTTTGTCCCGCCTCTGCTCCACTGTGATTAGACGGCTGTGAGAAAAGGGATAGTGAAAAGCTCTGCGTTTTACACAAAGTTAAAGAGTAAAAAGCGAAACAACTCGTAAGTTGTAAGATATCATTATGATGCTTAGTGCCACAAAATGTAGTGTAATCAATTTGTCTAATAGAATAAATAACATTTGAATTTTCTACATGTGATGGGGAGCAAGTGTAAATTTCTTTCGTACCAACTAACATTTAGAAAAATGTATTTTCATGAATCCGCAGATTTACGTCAGAACGACTTAACGAACGATTTACACAAAAAACGTCACTGCATGCTTCATGAATTGGGCCGTTTGTATTTCAAATTATTACTCCCACATTAGTAGCAGAAAGCACCTAAGTAGCCAAAATATTTCATTAAAGAACATGTAAAGAGCACAAGGAGTGTCAATGCTTTTGAATAAAGGCCAAATATGGGCCTATTTATTAGTCTGACACTTTGTTTGTTTGTGAACAGTGTGTTTTGGATTTGTCCCTTGATAACATGTCTTCAGTTTATTTGTCCAGGCTGCAGCTGGTGTCCCATTAAATACTTTATGGATATCTCACAGAGGTATAAGGTCAAAATGAGCAAGTTCAAGTTGGTCTGAAAAACATTGAACAGTTTTAGAGTCTCTGCTGTGCTTGCCCACATGGGAAAACCCCTATTTGGCTCAACATGTGTTGATAACCTTGATATGTGGTCCGACTCACTTTTTTCCACTACTATTTAGTTTGTCTCTGTTGTTGACAATACAATTAATCTCACAAAACAAATGCAAACAAAGGAAATCTAAAACGTATTTCCACCAATTAATTCAGCTGTTCATTTATGCCACTTCATGACAGGTATACATCAGTATCAAACATGTGCCATTGATACTTTTATATGCGGATATGTTGCTTATCTGGTGTAATTATCTCATACTATACTATCCAATGTTTAAGTGAATGTGTGTAAAACATTTCCCTTCCTTCAACAGATGCCTACTTCTGCTTGCTTTACAGAGTTAAGGAAATAATATTTCTGTTTGAACATTGAAATATACCCTAAACATTGCACACACTTGGAGTCTTGAAAAAAGCACTGCACAGCAGAATTAAATCTTTAGTTGTTGCCATATCTCACTGTTCTGGTATTTATTGATTATGCTGTTTTCCTGGTTTTTAATTTCAAGGAATTTTCTTTTTAATGTTTTTCTTCATGGAAAAAAACACAAATACTCACTGCTCAAGAAAGAGGGAGGGGAGGGTTATTGTTCAAGATTAGTTGGCCCTACCTATTTCCCTAACCTCTACCATGATAGATATTTTGTTTGTTCTGTTATCTTTACTGTTCTTATACTGATAGTTGACATGACAAATTAATCAGGATATTTTATGTGTAGCCAGGTGGCTGCCTACTGGTAGTTATTACGCCACTCGAGGGGCTAGGCAAGAGTTCTAGTACAAATGAGTGTTCGTTTATTACAATAAATACAGACTTTGGCCAAAAGTCAAGTAAAACCACAATAAATAGACATTATGCAGGAAAGCCAATCTACAAAAGAAAAAATCAAAATCAACATAAATGAAGCAGGAGCTGGGGCATTCCGTAATGAGAGTGGGCTAACACACAACCTAGTTGTGTAGAGAATCACCACACCACTCAGGATCATACTCAAAGGCACAACAAATAAAACAGCAATAGTGACACAGCAACCTTCAATGCGATAGCACCACTTGGTGCGATAAGGAGTCAGCCGGCCTCAGGACATATTCAGCTCCTCTAACAAAAAGCAAAAGAACCACATTAAATCAAAAGAAACAAATAATGAAACAATACAAAACACTTAAGAGAATCCAGGAGAAGAGGTTAACAAAACAACCAAAATAAACAGACCAATCCCACAGTCACCACCCAGAGGTCACGATATCACCACCTCACCGGTTCAGACCTTTAGCTTTATACTCACAGCCACCACAACGAAAAGCAGGACTCCCACACTTATGGTGACGGTGATGGCCTAAATAAGGAGAAACAAAATACAAGGAACCCAAAATAACAACGGAAATCTAAATTTACTTGGCTTTCCACTATGTTCACAAAGAGGACGAAGCGGGTCCCGGACCAAAAAGGTTATCAAGAGGCATAACCAACCGGCTTAAAGTCACACATTTTAAGTGGTTCTGACGTATCCCTCATTAAAAGCCAGTCGTGGTTCATTACAACCTAACACGTCTTTCGTCACACACTCCACTACATATGCGTTTATATATATTGTTCATAGAGTTTTACGATCACATCTATTGAGTGACTACACTATTTGTATTTTTATGTTGGGATTCCATGGACACTTTCCATGATTTTAATACACTACTCTTTCCCCATAGACCTAACCCTCCAACAAACATTTCTGCACTTTTATATTTTCCTATGAACATTAGAAATTACATATACACATTCTGACACATACTTGTTAACTACTCAAATTCAGGAAAAAATGTGCATGTTGTCCAGATGTAGTGTATAAATAAAAGGAGCATTGCATCCTGCACGTTGTTCACTCATAACATGTTAGTGTGAGGAGGTTATGAATCACATAAGCACGTCTATGTTTGTGTATATTGTCTTTGTAATGCTTTGGTCTTATTCATATTTCTGAGTGTAATTTAAAAAGCACGGAGGTTCCATACAAACATGAATTCTGTTGACTAGTTAAACATGTTGTGGCTCAAGAATAGCACGAAACACATTCAGTCCCAATGTGCATATAATAACAATGTGAGACAGATCCTGACAGACATGATAATAATTGTCCTTAAGTCTGCCAGGGTGTTGTCTAATGACAGTCCTGTGCTCCAGTAGAACCATCTATTAGTCTCTCAGGGTCTGTTTGGCATGGTCAAAAATAAGCAACTGCATTTTGCTTAAACAAAATTAATTCTGAATTCAATAGTTTTTTTCGTTCAGACAGTTTTTTATGACACATTCCCTCAAATGATCGGCTCTCATGTGTAAAAATATTAAAACAATGCAAAACGGTGTTTTTCCTATGACTGTGATGACAAAAACATTGTTTTGGATTATGGATAGAGGAGGATTTATATGTCATTTAAATAGTATAGTAATCATAAAAATAGACTCAAACCTCAAAACTAAATTATATAGTCAGATACTATACAAACTAAAGCTAGTGACATGTCCTTGTGTCTGTCTGTCAGCATGGTTTAATGCACATCAAGGTAACATTTCACCACTCTGTTTTTGTATGTGGTGTGCATGTGTTTATTTGATGTCCTGTATGAAGTATAATGTCACCACTTGCAGTGATCCAGATTCACTGCAGCCCGCAAACTTCACACACAACCAAGCAAATGTTTTCAGCGCTGAAATCTGAGCTAAAATATTAGGATTTGGTCAATTACCAGATTTACTGTGTTAACTAACTCTGCCTGATGTCCTTGGTTCATATTACTAGAGAATACTGCAGTGCTATGGTCTTCACTGTAGATAGACGCAGCATCTGGAACTGAAAGTAACAGAAAGGACACTGTTTGTTTTCATACACTCTTTTTCAACTCTCTGTTGCAGTCTGTTTCTGTCTGTTAGGAATTCCAAAATGCAGCTCTCACATGTTTGGCTCTGAGAAGGAAGGATGCAAGTTGAGAAAACACTTTAGCGATGCGCACACGAGCTCACTTAGGGCCATTGCCCCCCCCAGCAAACACACAGACACACAAATTCACACTCAGACCATTACAAATAGATATATTGATGAAAAGTAACAGCTCAAACATGTGCATATAAAGTCTCATGACCATTTTACAGTGCACTTGTGTCGCTTTTTAAGGTTGAAAGCTTTAAAGGTCTCATGAAGTGTGCTTGTTTATTGTTATATACTGTTATATGAGGTATACTTATGACATTTGCATGTTTTTTATATTCAAAACCATCCAAATCAATAAGTAATAGGCTATTTTCCACAGGGGTTTTGAGGCTAGCTGTGCAAACGCTCAGATTTAATGGTAATGCAGCATTGAAGACTTTATAAGTAAATGCCCACTGCTATGATTGGATAACAGTTTGCGTAGTTGGAGCCTTCTGTGAATATGGTTAGTGACTTAACATTAGGTTACACATTAGCACCATTTACAGTTTTCGCAAGGCTTCAGTATTATCTGGAGACCTCCTGTGATTTACTTCCCCACATCAGTATTTCATGTGATGCAATCGCACGGCATGATTTTACTCAAATTTACTGACTTATTTCCCGAATGTGATGGCAAGGCTTTGCGTACAGTTTGTAAAGCCTTTAGTTGTACATTTTATGATAATTGACCGTACCTGTCTGCATTTGAGACCCGTGATCATAAAAACCGGAAAAACGATCGGCGCGATCGCAGGTCTCAAATGTTACAAGAGTTTCCATGATAAATAAACAAACGGGAGACTCCCGGTAACTTATGGATATCACCCAGCACCCGAAATAATACCAAAACACTTCGAAACAGCCTCCATTATTCGCAAACCCTGGATAAAACCTTTGAAAATTATATACAAGCCCACCAAGTCACAGAGATGGCGATTCGCACAGGTTTAAAATCACAGACAACCGACGATCAAGTCATCTCTAACAAAGCACGGTGACGCATAGTACAAAATTTTTTAATCACATAAGATTGCTGCACCATTCCTATCGGATCCAATATTCACGACACAACACTGCTTTAAATTTTTTAATGTCGATCTCTGCCTTGTTCACGAAGGAATCCTCGAAGAAATTAATTGAACAAAAGGTCCATGTTTTTCCCACATGAGCTGGAACATCTTTAAAAATATTAATTTACTTCCCATTACTAATGTCGGAATCCGAAGGATGGTTATGCTGCAACTGTATTCTTCCACAACCAGTCATTCACAATATTTAGCTATCTTTAACGGCATGTTTGTACATTGCTTACTCGCTCTATCTAGTTCCGAGCCACTTCAGCATTGTCATGCGCGAACCAGTGGGCAGGGCTAGATAAGTAGTCGGCGATATTTTTCTATGGAGGCGTCGTTCAACCTATCAGTGTCGTCATAGATAGGTGCATTCCAGAACCTGGAGTTCGCTGGGCCTGGTGTCAGAAACAGATGTAATCTCAGTAACAAGGGCGTTTTTAGTTCTAATACTTACATGATGTTTGCGTGAATACGATTCCCTCTAATATAACAAAAGCTTGGGTTAAATTTGTGATTTTAATGCATGCCTCCTTTAAAGCATGATGCCATTTTTGGAAGATTTTTTCCTTTGGAATTCTTTTAAAAAACACCTCATGCATTACAATTTGTGTGTTTACTAAAAGTCCCCCAAATCACTTTCAAAATATATCCCAAATACTTTATAGGCACTGAGATGAATCCCTTTTTATTTTGCCTTTCCAGAAAATTCTAAAGATTCCCAGACGGCATACCTAAGGCAATTTTTCACAGCTCTTCCTGCAGAGAGGCTCAGCATCACTCTATTTAATGCTGCTTGCAAGCTAGAATGAGTAGACCATGGATTCTGAGCTCTTGACTCATTATGAGCTTGCATAAATATTTTAAATGCACTAAAGGAGATTTCCAGTAGTTTGGTAAGTGTCTGTTATAGAGGACTTCATTAATCTCTTCTCCTGAAACATGAACAATCACAACGAAGCATCTCACCCCATTTATCCATTTAGCTGCATATCAAAACCTGTATTTCAAATTAGCTCATACATTCTCACACATACATATACTCACACATTTTTATTCATACACTTGTATATGATTAAGTAGCTTACTACTCGTGAAGCTAATCTATTAAAGGGATAGACAACCAAAAGTGTATTCAAATAAATGTAATCACCCTCTTGTCATTTCAAACCTATATGTTGTCAACCAGCACCCTGTCACTTCCATTGGTTTTGTGGCCTTACAATAGAATGGAATGGGTGCCAGCTTTCGGTTCTTTTCGGTTACCAACTTTTTTCAAAATAAACACAACAATATTCCATAAAAAATATGATTATTCAATTTTGATTACCTTCCTTCTTTAAAATAAGTTGTGTTTAAAATGTACAAAAAAACATGGGTCCCAAATGTACTGTCAAGACAAAAAATAGATATATCTCAGGGCAACATTAGGGGTTGCCACACTGCCTCTAGAACCTCTAAACACCTATTTAAAGTCTCAAATATTCTGTTTATGTTCTAAAGGAATGTTTCTGAGAAAGTCTTCATTCCTGTGAAAGAGTGTCAATGGTTCCTCCAGTAACCCATTATTTAATGCTTTGGGGGCTTAAAATAATTATTTGAAGTATTCTACATACATTTTTATTAAAGTGAGGCAGCTGTGGAAAATTTGATAAAAATAGAAAATTGCAGTGTAATGGCTAAGTGACACAAAGGTGAAACCATCATACTGTGATTGAGTGTAAAGATGAACAAACACAGTCGGCATAAAATCACATGAATTCTAAGAAAATACCAAATGTATTCACGAAAGTGCAGATCATAATTTAAAATGGAACAGTGTGAATTTTATTAACTATATGCACAGTTATTCAAAAATCTGTGTCATGATAAATGAAAAACAGATTTAGGCCACATGAAGTCTTTGGCGAAGTCATTCTAACGTCATTGTGTGCAGAAAATGACCTTTCCCAGAAAAACAACATCTGTGCTTTAAAGAATGATTGTTTGACCTTCTTGTTTCAGAGATTATGTTACTGGACTGCAGCTGTTGTCATGGAGATGATGGATTCAGAAAACCAAGTGGAGTATAAGGTGGTTTGCCTAGCGTAACCTTACGTCTTAAGAATGTTTGCGATAGTTAATTTTAGGTTACTAGTAGTCTCATATCATCACTTCATATAGACATCCATCTGCTGAAGTGTCATCACTTTGCATTGTAGAGAATGCCTAATATAATTTATTATACCTATTATATCTTTGTAGCAACTTTGTTAGTTTACCACAGCTGTGATATCACTTCCTGTGAGTACATCTAATAATTATCCTTCAAAATTGATTTGCATTTTTCCATTTAAAATTTCAGCGTCAAAATTGAAATTTCATGACAGACAATAACAGAATCAATGAACCCTTACGATTGTGTTATATTTTTTAATATGTTGCTTACTATTAGGTGTGTTGCAGTATTGACAATAATTATATAATGTGTTGTCATTATGTCAGTATAACACATATGATAACATTGTAAATACAGTAATTCAGCGCTCTCTGCATAGGCACACTTGTATTTTCACTGTGATTTATTAGCCCAAAAATACAAATAAAAATTTGAGTGATTTAATTATTTTATTTAATTCAATATATTTTGGGATATCATTATTGTGAATTATTTTGACCATGACCATAGAGTAGTAAAAATATTGTAACAGTCCATATATTATAACCCAAATACAGATATATCTGCATTATGATACTGTTACCTAGAGGAGAGTGTCTGTGCCATCTAATGTGTGTTTGCGTTTATGTTTAAATAAAGGGTTACTCTGTAGTGACAGAGTAGTCACTACAGCCTAAAGTCACTAGTCAGCCTAGTGAGGCAGCAGGGACCGTGACAACACTTCTGTCATGACAAATATTCTGATGGAGATCAGAACCCTTATCACACACGCATGAACATACATCATACCTACTAACATGAATAACAGAAACACGTCCCCATAAATCTTACTTCATTACTGACACATGTTTGTTGGCAGAGGACTCACGTTAAATTATGATTCTCTTGCTGGGATTAGATCCATTAGCCCTTGAGAAACTATTTCCAACAAACACGAACATGCACACAGCCAGTACCCCCAAACAGCCTGAGAAGATTTGAATGATGTCATACAGAATAATAGATAGCTATTAAACCTCTAATCATATACATGGTAACACACTCGGCTATGCGCCTCGCAAACTGCGATATCAACCATGATCATAATTTTTCGAACTGATATTTTTAGAAGCACAACTGTTTGCATCATGTCTGGAAAGTTTGTCTACTCCTTGCTTGCAAAGTCTGCAAGTTTCTATGTCCTGCGTGAATTGTGTGCATGTGTGTGTAATGTGCGTGAGAGAGAAAGATTAATTGGTAGGCCGGTGGCTGTATGATGAGGTACACAGAGCACTAACAGGGTTTGCCACTAAAGCTTGGTTAAAGGTTATTGGATTTAGAGTCAGAACACTAATTATGCGAATTTCACCATCTCAGACTATAGGGACTGTCTTATGCAAAAAAAAGTGTTTTAGCAGAGGAAAATATTTCTAAACTGTAGCTTGCAAACTGAATTTTAGTAATTTAAAGTGGATAAACACTAAAATAAAAATAATACAAAGCAACTTGGGTGGTTGGGGATATATTTGAAAATATCGTTTTTATTTATAGTTTTATTAATTAATTAATTTACTTCATAATAGTTGTATAAATTTCTAATAGATTCATACATTTTTGGAAATTATTGAGACGTTTTTAATCTTAAAGGTCTAATGAATTATATTTATCGACATCTAGCGGTCGGGTTTGCGAATTGTAACCAAAGGCTCACGGTGGGTGACACAGGATTCTTTTTTAAGAGAACGTTCCCCGCAATCCCATTTTTCAACCTTTAGATAGTGTGTAATGTTGCTGTTAGATCATAAATAATACATGCAAAATGATAAAGCTCAAAGTTCAGTTCAGAGCGAGATGTTGTCTTTAACAGAATTCTGTTTTCAAGGACTACAGAGAACGGCTGGATCAGACTAAAGCCTTCTACTTCCCGGGTACATGATGTCACCATTCCCAGTGCTTTTAATAACCTCCGCCCACAGGTATACGGTAAAAAAGGGGCGAGGTCTTCCTTAGAGAAGTGGAAGAGCCGCTGGATTAGTGTTTGGTTATCAGAGATCGTAAGCATTTAACTGAACTACGCACTAAACTACTTTCACTTTCATTACAGTCCTACAGCTAGTAATAAGAATTCCGCTACACACATTCTAAGATAACCAACAGTCAAAGCATAGCTTCCATGACTTAAACATCGACTGTGAAAGCTTTTCTGTGTGATACACTAATATTGTTTGTGTGTGCGCATACCTCTTAAACACTTCTATGAAACGTCCATTGAAATCCTACTTGCAAATATCTCCTGGTCAAACTGCTTTTTTATTATCCAACTCGGATCCAATATAAAAAAGCAAAACTACTGCTTCTGTTATTAGCGTTAATTAATATAACCGTTTGACACAGTTCGGACCAGTGTCGTTCCCCTCGCCATAGTAGGAAAAAATAGCTTTCCTGTAGCTCAGTGGTAAGAGCATTGCTTTAACAACGCAAGGTTGTGGATTCGATCCCAGGGGATCCAAATAGCTATGTAAAATGTATAGGATAAAGCAATGTAAGTCGCTTTGGATAAAAGCGTCTGCCAAATGCCTAAATGTAAATGTAAAATTGCAATCTCTAACAGAGATTGAAGTTTGCTCATGCACTAATAGACCTCCACTACACTTCGATCAATCCGCATGTTATTAACTGATAAAGTAAGGTTGACACCATGGTTACTGTTTATTCCTAAAAGCCAAAGTTTAGGAATACGCATGAGTGGGGCACCGACCAATCACAACAGCCTGAGAAGCTGAAGCCAATCACTAAAGACCTGGTCAGCTTTACCAATCAGAGTGTTTCGGAAGGAGGGACTTTATATAGACCTGAAGAGATCCAGTTGTTTTGTAAGAAATGGGAAAGCAAGGAACAATAGACTAGAAATATGTGAAATATAAAGCGTTTTTTTTTATTACAAACATGAACATCCATTGTTGTTTAACAAAATACCAAAAAACATTATAAAAGCCTCTAAAACAGCCAAAGACTGGGTGCTTTAAAGTAGATGCATTTTTTAAAACACCATTTTCATAATGTTATGATTATTTTGCACAAATATGTATAAGAAACATATACAGAAACATGTATTTTAAGGCCAATCTGAAGATCAAATCTTTACATTGACCAAATCGGACAGCACAAAAACAGCAAATTCCAGTTTAGAAAGTAATGAAACATGAGTTTATTAGGCCTCCTCTGAGTAGACACTGGTGGTCAGGCAACTCCATAACGATTTGCAATCTGTTATAAATCTTAATGTTGCTGCAAAGCAGCATCCAAAAAAAAAGGACAGCAAGGTTCGAACTGAACCATGTGTCCTTATACTTCCTCTTTCATTTTAAACCCTAGAAATGATTACGTCACTAATGTCAGGGGAAGAACCCAGGTGCAGGTATCAGTGAAGGGGTAACAAAACAAGACTTTAATAAAACAACACAAAACCCCACAATGGGGAGACAACAGAAGCATAGCAATAAATAAATACGAAAACAAACAATTCCCACGTGGGGGCAAAAACAAGACAGAATAACTCTGTTTACTATTTAAATGATGAAGACACGAAAATCTAAACACACGAACCTCAAACTAGGCACGGAATCCAACAGGCTAGGGTCTATAGACAAGGCAAGGTACAAGGATGAGAGCTTAACATACAAGCGGATCAAACAAAAAAACAAATCAGCACAGGACAGGAAACAAAAGAGCATTAAATAGGGAGACTAACAAAGGATAATTAACAATAGACAGGTGTCGGGGATTAAACACTGATGGGGAGATAAACGCTGAAACGAGAGGGCAGGAACCGAGACCGGAGAGATAAAAGGATGTAAATGCCAAAATGTTTCTCTCCACATAAAACCTAAGGGTTTGCCATGACTCTGCCACAACATCAAGAAAGATATATCATGAAGAGTCGTGACATAATTGTTCTGTCATATTCCGTAGTGTTAGTGGGTCAGTGCTAAAAGTTATTTATTACTAACTGTTATCGATATACACAATAAAAGTGCACATTATGAAAACCACTGTCATATCCCAGAATTCAGGACACAATGCCTAAGGTTAGGACGGCTTTAGTGTATGATGTTTGTGTGGCACCTCGAGTTGGGTGGTGTGTGTTAATGTGTCCTATAAACATTATAAAATTAAAGTCCTACTCGTTGAACAAAGATATAAAAATACAGAGAGAAATTGAGCAGATGGAGGAAGGGAATGATCAAGGATAAAGAGTAAAATGACAAGACAGCTTAAAGGGCCGCAATCCCATGTGTTTTCTGCAATGTAAAAATAGTCAGTGGTATCCCCAGAATGTGTCTTTCAAGTTTCAGCTCAAAATACACCACATATCTTTCATAACAAGATGTTGAACATGACCATTTGTGGCTGCAATGGAAAATTCCCAGTTTTTGTGTGTCTCTCTTTAAATGTAAATGAGCTTCTGCTCCCCTCCCCGTATGCAAATCTCAGGGGTCGCATCGACTCGACTTTCAACGAGTCCTGACTGGTTTCTGTAAGTCTTTCCGGACCGGTGATACGGACCAGTGAATGTTGGTTTGTCGATCCGAAAAAGTGCTTTTCCTCCTGACGCAAAGTTTCGGATAGTTCGATAGTTTATCACTCCGGCCGCCAAGGTCGCAGCGGGACGAACCTGGGCACGTTGGAACGGTCTCCTCCCGGCCTTCTTTTATGTTCCAATTTCATCCAACAACAGCACACATTTGTTGTTTCTTAGACATTTTTGTCGCTTGCTAGTGGATACATCTGCTCTTGCCTGAAAATGGCGGACAGCGTGTCTCTGGTGGATGGTAGAAAACCGTTTAAACATTTTGAGGATTGCGGCCTTTTAATATCATCACTTTGCTCATCAAGATGTCCTTTTTATACAACCAAATACACAACTTTGGTGAAATGTATTAGTAAGGAAATCATGCTAAACTCCAACACACATTATTACATTTAAGGTCAGCATTGAGACCCTTTTTGATTGTTACATTGATTTGTTTTATTTTATTTAGCCTTCACATCTACAGACAAACCTGAATACAGACACAATCTTTTCAACAGGCACAGATTTGTGACCTGATTTGACCTCACATGCTGTGACCCAGTTGTTTATGTGGGGGGGACTCAGGTCGAACTTGTTAGATTATGTTTCCGCATTGCTACTACACCCCAGACAACATTCTTGTATTCTTCCAAAACCTTTTTCCGAAAGACTGCAGGCTGAATCACCCACACACACACTTAGCCAAAGCTGCGTCAACTCACACAGTGCCCAGACGTCACGATCACCAGCCGCCCATCAGGTGCAATGTCACCTCAGGCACACCCGCACAATTACACTGCATTCTCTGAGGAACAAACCGACGAAACTACAACGTCAGCACTGCCTGAAACAACATGGTGGCAAACATACCATATGATAATGCTTAGCAGGAGATCTCATAATGAATAGTAGAACTGTCCTTTTGTATCAAACAAGTGAGAAAGTGCTGCACTGAAATGGTGTGATGCTCGAAAGGTACCTTTATCAGCCATTTTCTTGTTAAATAAACCTTGATTATTATGTATATTATGTATGATATATATAACATAAATACATCTTCACTTATACTCTTATATCGTAAAGATATATTCTTGTATCCTATTTTTAATTAAAGGTAGTTCTGCCAAAACCTTTACACAGGCCTTGTGTAAATAAGATGATATTGACCATTTAATTTCTTACCCACACAACAGGGATTGAAACGTCTGGAGACAAGATGAAACAGACAAGGACAAAACGAGGTCCTATAAGGAAAATGTCTCTCTTAATCTTTTACATTTCTCCATTTGGCAGACGCTTTTTCCCAAAGCAACTTACATTGCATTGTACTAAACATTACTTTTTTTATTAAGTATTAAGTACTCATACATCCGACTCTTCCAGCTTTCAAATTAATCAAGATAATTTAGTTTTCTTTGCTTTATTACTGATTAGTGTCAAACATGCATGCTTCTGACAAAACCGGTTACTCTGAGCAAAAAATATCAGAATATGTGAGATATATTATTTTTGGCAAACTATAACTAAATATTTCTTTATAATGTTAAGATATTCACAGTCATATGATTTATTAGCACGTCAGCTCTCAGATTAGGTGAAGCAAAAGAAAATAAGGAAATCATGTCAACTATATCATGGACTTTGGTCAAGTGTTAAATTTGTGCATTTTTTAGGACCTTACATTGACTGAAAACATTTTGCAGTCTAGTGTCCTTGCCAAGATGGTCAAAGATCATTTGTCCAGACAGTATAATGGCCAAGTACTCACTGAATAAACCTAAAGAAGGTATTTTAGGCAACTGAATTCCTTGTATCTACCCATTGTTCTCCATAAAACGTTTTGCAATATAGTTTACATACAGTACATCTGTAAAGTTTATTCGTATAGCAGGTTGTCAGCATTTGTGCCACGTTTAGCAAACGACATGTTGGCTATTTGATTTAGATTTACTTTCAAAAGGTAATGCTGACTCATGTTTTTACTGACCTCATAAAATCTAAGTTTTAAAACTATCAAAATGAAGTGCCAGCTCTCGAACAGATATGTATTATAGGACTCGGTCTGTACACCTAAGAGTATACTGTAAAATATGTCCCTGTTAAATTACAGTAAACAACTGGCAGCTGTATTTGCCAGCACTTAGCTGGCTTTTACAGCATACCTACTGTAATCTACAAAATCAGTTTATTACTGTAAAGGATTAAAGGACAAATATTATTTTCACAATATAATACTGTTTTTTAAGTGTTCCTGCTGTAATTTCCATTCATTGTTTATTGCTATTAAATGTTTATTTCTGTTAACTTTACTATGAAAAAATACCAGATGTACTGTAGAATGTGATCCCTATTGTAACTTTGCTAGAAGCTGAGGATTTAAAATTTACACAGATTAAACAGTTAAAATTGCTTTCAAATAAATGGGTCAAACAAGAGATGATTGTAAAAACATTACTTTTTTATTAAAAAAGCATTCATTAAATGACAGTACAGTATGCATCACCTGTAGGATTGGGCTGAAGCCTAATAATGTGATGTCACAAAAATATCATGTCAGAACCTTCCTGAAGCTCAGTGGTTAGAGCATTGTGCTAGCAACACCAAGATCATGGGTTCAATCCCGGGGACTGCTCATACTCAGAAACAAATGTAATGCAATGTAAATCACTTCGGATAAAAGCATCTGCCAAATGCATAAATATATAATAAATAGAACACAATGTTGGGATGTCACATTAACATCTCCCATTCAAAGTCCATAAGGTTGTTTATACTGGTGGCCACAATGGGATTAAAGGCTGCTGCTTTTATGTGCACAGGCTTCCATGTCTTCTTGAACACCTTCACCAGGCTGGCAAATGTGCTCCCCTCTAAGTGTTCTGCAATGTACAATAAGGAAGTAAAAAAATCACTTTAATAAGATAAAACCCATTGTTCTGTCCCGTTTCCGCATTATATTAATGTAGACAGCATTGTATTGCTACTCTATGCCTATTCGTTTCATGTTGAGGCTGACAACTGTGCATTCAGAGAAACCACATTTAAAAGATGCATGAGGCAAAAACTATAAGTAATTATGTGCCTGACATGCAAATATCATGTTGCACAATACACAGACAAAAAGCTGAAGAATCTTACACAAGATAAAAACATAAATAATATTAAAACTACTCTCGAAAAATATATATTTAATAATAATGAGGCTATCAGAAGGTTCAGATGCAGGTGATGGTCCTTCATCCAGAGGTAAATGTCGCTCAGGCATGCCGAAATGTATCAGAAACAGTCGGATTGTCAGGCTGAAGTGCTAGTGAAGTTGTGTTTCATCCGCATAGCAGTGATAGAAAATGCCAAGTTTCAGAATGACAGAGCCAAGGGATGTCATGTATACAGAAAGAGCAACGACCCAAGCACTAAGCCCTGAGGTACCCCTGTATCGAGATTTGGGGCTCAGAGACCTCACGACTCCAGGATATTCGAAATGACCTATCTGAGAGGTAGGTGTGCAGTATAAAGTATATAAGTGTGCAGCTCACTGACAAAAGTCCTCTCTCATTAGTTCTTTGGCACTAATAATGTGACTGACATGTCAGCACATTTCAGTTGCATTGATACATTTGTTTTGCTGACAAAATCTAAATAAGAATAATTTTTACATGCAAAGCCTGTTTTGCTTCAGGAGACAGTTTATTCACTCACTGGAGTCGCTTGGATGACTTTTATGATGGATGGATGCATGCAGCCTACTTTTTGAATCCTCCATAAGAAGATAAAACAACAATGTTTAAAATAAAATTATTAATTTAATTTGCTTCCAATTGAAGAAAGGCAGTCTCTACATCCGGCATGAGGTTGATAAAATTTTGAGAACATTTATATTTTATTGGTGAACTATTTCCTTAACAATATCACGGACTGTCCTCGTATTTTTCACAATCAAAAGTCAGTGTTGAATACAGGAATACAGACTGCAGAGGAATGACTCAGAGAAAAGTAAGGGGATTGAGTAGATTTTAGGTGAATGCATGTGTGGGGTCTCAGCAGAGACACGTGCTGCGCTCCTCACATCTGATTGCTAAAATTCTGCGGTACTCCTCCAGTTCCAATACTTATCCCTCTGGTACCAACCCATATCCAACCATAATCTTAGAGAGGCACATAGAGTCCCTCCCTGAATGAAATTTTCTGCATCATTTTGTAAAAAGAGGCTGGGGAGAATTTCTCTATAGAAAATGTGCAAAAATAACTTCAAAGATCACATGATCATAGTTTTGGAGTCGCTGCTAATGAGTAAAAAAGACAGCTACATCCTGTTATAAAATTTGTCTCAGATGTTTTAATGTATGGAAGCAAGAGGCTTAGAAAAGTCTTTCCATTTATTCTCATTGCTGCCAAGAGGAATAATGAAATTTAAAAGAGATCCCATGAATTAATTTTCTGACCTGTAGGGTACAGATGGGGCTAAAGAGAGAGAAACCTTGTGAGTAGCAATAGTCTCAGAGGCCACTGGAATACTCTAGTGTCATGATGCACAGTCGGCCTAATAAATGTCTTCTCTCTGTTTCATTCACTTTCTTTCTTTATAACGTCGTTGAAATCCTCTCAAGAGTTATTTCTAGAGAGATATACACATTAAAAATTCCAGATTTATTCTTGAGGGATAAAGAGAACATAGAGTAGAGAAGTAGAGTAAATTAACTGTGTTTGAAACAATATAGTTTTCCTGTGGCTCAGTGGGAAGAGCATGGTGCTGGAAACAGTAAGGTCATTCTGATCCCAGGGGATTGCAAATAGTATGAAACAAATGTATAGTACAATGTAATGTAAGTTGCTTTGAATAAAAGTGTCTACCAAATGCATAAATGTAAATATGTCAAGTGATAAGCTATTTTTTCAGAATAAATGTAGAAAAAAGAAAAATCCTAGCACATATTTCCTTCACATATTTCTCATCCACGTGGACACGCACCATTTCCAACCCACCTGATGGTATGTACAGAGTGTTAATATGTACCAGAGCTGCACTGGCTTAATCAGTTTAATTCTCTTATTATCAGTGGGAGGGGAATGTGGGGAAGAATGTTATGGATTTATGTCTGCAGTTGTTTTCAACATCAGTGCAATGATATGTGCCCTGGTAAAACCTACAGGTCATTTTTGACCTTGTGTGAACATTTTTGGTCCCCCATGAAGAAAACAGTTAGAAAGTATAAATGATGTTTATTTAAAATAATGTGCTAAATAATGTTTATTTAAAAATGTAAAATTATCATTTTGTGTTAGTGGTAGGATTAGGGATAAGAAAACATTTTGTGCGGTATAAAAGTCATGATATCTATAGGAAGTCATTGTGTGTATAAGTGTTTTAACATCCACACCCCAGTCTGTCTCGTTGCTCTACATATTGCCCACTTTGTTTAATGAGAGTAATGTAGGTTTGCAGAACACTTATGTGGGTCACTTGAGACCAGAAATAGAGGATATGAAGTTTCTGTCATTTGTTCCTATTGGATATTTCATCACATAGTCTTTCAAGCAATCAGATAGATAAATGTTTTATTTATCCCCGGGGGACATTACACTTAACGATTGCGTTAGTCACGAGATATTAGTTAATAAATTATACTTTTAGCATTTCCATCAAAATTGTGGTGATATTATTCACCACTGTCATCAATAAACTAACTTAATTATCGTAGCCAACAACGTTTATCATGTTAATTTTGTACAGTGAGATCTGAACCCTCTGCATCCTTTCTGGTGTCATGAAGTTGAAAATGATTTTCAATAGTAATTTTAAACTGGCTGCTTTAAAGTTGATTTAAAGTTGATTGGTAAAGTTGATTTTGTTGATTGTTAATGCAATTTGCATTCTGATAACTGAAATGTGCCAAAAACATCTCTTTTCTAGGGCATAGGTTGACAGAGGCCACAGAACTGTGTTGTTCTTTGAGTTGCAAGAACGTACTGTTTGCTAGCTGTGTCCAAATCTTGACTGCTGTGTGTTTGTGCAAGACACTGATGGCATGGAGACCAACTAACAGAAGGTGGGTGAGAGATATATTTACTGGGAGAACGACAAGCTGTAGGATGACGAGAGTTTAAGCTATTTCTGTCTACATACCTCTAAGCACCTCTTTGAAGGGCTCTTGTCTATTTGTGTGTGTATTTACTGACTCACTAGCCCTGCCAACTCCTCCATATTACTGTCATGATCTGGCAGTTCAAAGTAGTGGAATTATGGGAATGTGGTGAGCATGGAATGGATCCTAACCTTAAACGATGTCCTGTTGAATGCTAAGATTGCTAGACATTTTCTCTGTCTTAAAATCATGCTTTTGCCAAAATTGAACCAAAAATAAGCAAAATGTACTAATATTTTGATTATGTTCTCCTGACTTAAAGTTTCATCCCTGAATGCTTCTACCCATTATTTTTGATCTCAATTTATTTTGTCAAAGTGTTTTTAAAAAAAGTGACAAGTTGACATGCCACAATTAGCAATGATTGTGTGTTATGTTAATATTATCTTATATCATATTTTATTTTGTTATTACTATTATTTAATTACTTATTATAAGAGATTGTACGATACTAACCTTCTCCACCGATACTGATTATGCAGAGTTATATCTGCCGATACTGATACAATTCTGATGATTAAAATAATATTTCTCAACTCTCTGAATGTTATTAATTCATATGAGGACTACGAATATTGAACAGCAAACATTTACTACAAACAGAGCACAAATTCATTGCATTTTGGTGTCCTCTTTTGATTGACAGGATATATCAGCCATGACCATCGGCTGTTTTTGTGAAAATAGCTTTTTTCGACAAATGCAGATTATTGGCTGATATCCGAGTGCATCTCTACTTATTGTAACATTCTTTATTATGACCTCAAGTCATACTGTAGAATCTTTTAATATAAACTTGCACTTTAAAAAAGTTTTTGACATCATTTCAGCTATGGACATTTGACTTCAAAATCTTGGATGGTATTTGCCAGCTCACTTTTTTACCGTCAGATTTTGTTCTATGTGGCAATAGTGTCAGTGGTGGATTTGTACACAGATTTAGAGTGATCTGATATGTTTGATGGTGATGCCTGTGTATTTGGTATATAAGATCCTATCACACTTCCTCCTCTTACATTAATGTTGCTGCAATTTGTAAACCACTTTTGGGATTTGTGACCCCTGTTTTTTGTTCCTTCTGGTTTCTTGGAGAGCAGCCATCAGTAGATGCAGAACTGCTCTCTCTCTCACTCAATCTCTCTCTCATTCTTTCTTTCTTTCTCTCTCTCTCTCTGGGTTTGTACTGTAATCCAAGTCAGTGAGTCTATCTTTGCTCCAATGGACCCAGGCCAGACTCTCCAAACATGGTTGTGCCCAGTAGTTTATGATTGCTATAAAAAGGTCCTAAAAGTTAAAAAAGTACCCTATCTGCATATTTTATGTCTCTAATACATAAATGTAAGATGGTCTTCAATCATAAACATTGTTGCCTGTGCTAAAAAATGATTCGACATCAGAGCAAGGGTAATCATGCATATAAGTCACAAGGGCCCTTGCTGAAAATCAGGGACCCATGATGAACGGGGAATCGAAAGCTCATAATGTGAAAAATCTACTGCCATGTGTCAGCTCCAAATGAAATGAAAGTCCAGTGAAATATTATCATCACATGCCAGTCTTTCAAAGTTCATCTACCATATGCCCCTCCCCTTCGAGACAGACAGGGGACCACAGAATAGTTAGGCACAGGGCCCAAGGGAATTAACCATGACACCTGTACCTTTGACTTCAACAAAAAGTACTCAAATGAATGTACTCCGAAAATGAAAGTACTCCAAAGTTCAAAATATTATAGGCTACTCTATTCATTCTATTGCATATCTCAAATGAACAACCGAGTCTCCAACTGCTGCAAATCTGCAGTAAATATGAAGAATGTTTGTGCTGCTAAATGAGTGAATGAACTATTCAATTTACTATAATCGACAAGAAGACTTGCAAAATTAGATTTCAAAGAAGAATTAATAATGCCTGTTGAACAATTTCCAAACTTGCTGATAAACACTGTAAACTGCACAGTCTTCAGTAAATATTGTAAATTAATAAAAAAAGAAAAGACACATTTTCCAAGACATCCACATGCTTAGTATTTCAAAAATGTGTACATGCACCCTCAGACATCTGTATGCAATGAGGGTTTATTTGATTTAAAGGGGTGATATGACACACGGCTAAAACGATCATTAATGTTTGTTTTAGATGTAATGCAATGTGTATACACTATTTAAGCTAAATAAACGCTGTATTTTTCACATACGGTGCATGTTTGTATCTCCTCTTTTCCCCGCCTCTCTGAAAGGCGCAGATTTTTTACAAAGCTAATTTCTCTGCTATGATTGGCCAGTTAACCAGTGCACAGTGATTGGTCGTATACTGCAAGCTTGTGGCAGAAATGTAACGTCTCTTACCATATTCGGAACATCATGTTCCCAAGCAATTGTACAGGTGATGAAAAGGTGAAAAAATTCAAGTGCGTAACTGATGCGGAAAATAAGATGATCAACTTTGCCAGCGCCACTTGAGCAGGATGTTAAGGATTGGTAAGGTTTCTAAAAAATATTAGGTAAAATAGTTAAAAACTATAGCAAACTGTTTTAGGTTTTATATACAACATTATAAAGATTTGCTGTAAGTGATCAACCAGTGATACGCCATTTCTCGTCGCGACTCAACCAAGACAATAAACCCCATTATAAACACGACATTTGGCCTCTAGTTGGAACATAATTACTGATTATTAGGATTTATGTTGTCTTTTTCACGTTGCGCGTTTGTCTGCATTTGCAAGATCACACAAAGAAACAACATGCGCTACAAACACAAGACAGACTCAACTCGCTTAAGTCCATAATACAGTCTTTTACAATGAAAATATACTTACAAGGCTGCAAATCTGAGGCACTTGCGAATTTGTAATGGTTGGAATTCCCCCACTTTTTAACAAATGCTTTCATGCACAGCTGGCCTTGATCTCTTATAACACACCAAAGACACAGAAAAACACGTATTCATACCGTATGACCTCTTTAACATTGGACACCAAAACTGTGTCCTGTCATTTGCTGATTCCTGCAGGTGCAGCCAATGACCTTTGGCCTTGAATGTTTTGTACTCACTGAACCCTTGCAGTTAAATGTGAACTTGTTAAGGTCTCTCTTATGTAAGTTACATAATTAAGGAACAAACACATAAATAATCTAATTTGGCATTCACAGCTGCACAGATTTGCACAAATATATAAATACAATCCCACAAGTTTCAACATGTCTTTATCTTTGAAACTCCAAGAAGTCCAGGAACACAGAGAACCACAAACATCTGCTGAAAACACACTCCCAAAACCAGCCACCAATCAGAGTATATGTGTGTGTGTTTGTAATCTTAGTCTTACTCTAGATTTATGTGATGTTACTGCTTTTTTGGAGTTATGGTTTCTGTTTTTACACTTAGTCTTATTGTGTGCTTTCGTGAGTATAGTTCATATTTTTTCCACCTCTTTATTTTCTCATCCCATTTGATTTATGTTAGTGATTGTATGGATGTATGTAAGTAAGTTTCTTGAGTTTCTTATGTAAGTGTCCAGAATTTTAAGCACATGTGTGAAGTAAAAAAAGTTTATTGATATATGACATGCTTTTTACGGGGACCATAAACTGATGGTAAGTTGTACATATTGTAAATTCCTGTTGAAAGAGTATTGCATGCGAACAATCTCAGCTGTCAGTCATTTTAATCATTTGAGTATTTTAAAGGTAAATTTAACCCAATCCACGACCTTCTATACAGCATGGGTTCCCAAACTATTTCCTTTACAAGACCAACCAGTTTTGATTATCGAAAAAAAGGGAAAACACTCATTTCTTCTCATGTTTTATATCTTCTGTGTGACACCTGCATGTTAACTGCAGTAGCTTGAGTAAAATGTAGTTTATGTTAATAATAACTTTCTCCCAAAAGATTGTGTAGCATACCCTTTAGTTTTAAAATAAATGATAGATATTTATACATTTAACCCTTTATTCCCAAACTTCGCATATTGTTACTCTTTACCTACAGATATGTACCCTAAAGGTACATTATTGTTACAATAAGCTTCCCTGTAAATTCTGTTTTATTATGCAGTACATAGCGGGATGGTTCGCCCCAAAAATGAAGTTCCATTGTATTGACACAAAACCCCTGAGACGTCCTCAAAAGTTCCTCAAAGAACAAAAGATTTGGACGACATGATGATGAGTAAATGATACCAGAATTTTGGGTGAACTATCGCTTAAAATAATATCCAAATTGTTGTCAAACAACAGGAAGGAATGTGAATCCAAGAGAGTTTTTGTGTTTGAAACAACTTGAAGTGTAAGCCAATTTGTATTTGTATCTCATAAATTGTCAATTTTGGACCTTGCGTCCAACTGTTTCCATATTTCCTATCAGGATCTCCTTTACCCAGGTCTGAATACATGGTGACTGTGCACACAAAAAAGTTTCAAAGGAAACAGAATGGAACGATTCCATAGACTTCTAGTGGTTCGAAGGGACTGTGTCATTCCCAGACAAACACACGTCAGGACTTAGTGTGCATTACACACACTGAGGGAGGGGCCATGGCTCTGTGGAATCTTCACTGTAATTGAAACTATGGCCTCAACCTTTCTCGCTCCACAGGATGTGGGGCAGGAAGGCGGGGCGGGTGTATGTGTGTTTTACAGTGTTGATGGATGAAGTCCAGGATTAAAAGTGTCAGAGGTATGTTGCGTCGAAGGGACTCATATTGGAAATACGGAACCTTTTCCAATCCTTTACTCCCAAAAAAATGGTGCTATATAGCACTACAAGTAGTTCTTGACTTGTAATCATAGGGGGAAATACTTTAAGAGCTATATAGCACCATTTGTTTTTTAGAGTGTTGAAAGGTCTGTTTTTTAAATCTGCATGAATATCACTCTTTCACAACACAGAACAGATATTTTGAAAAATGTCTCAGTGGTTTTGTATCCATAAAATTGCAGTCAACAGGGACCAGTTTTGTTTGGTTCCCAACATTTCTTAGAAATATCTTTTGTGTTCTTCGGAAAAAAATAAGTTCATCAAGGTATGAAATGGCATGAGGATGAAAAAATAATTTAAAAATATATATTTTTGGGTAATGTACCAATTATCAGGGTTAGGGTATAGAATATCACGAACCTCTAACAGCTATATAAAACAGTAAAAGTCAAAAGTTCTCACTCTTACGTTTAACAACAAACAATGTTCTTATTTATCAGTGTCTGGAATTATGCAGAGAATGTTGATGGCTGTGTGTGTGCTTGAATAAGTATGTCAACAGTGTCAATGGGACATTTGAGATTTGTGTATATTTATAGGACCTTGTTTAAAATGTCACATCAGAGCATCGACTTTACACCATCTGCCCAAAGTTTATTGCACACAGTTTATATTCATTAAAACATGTGTGTTAACGTTGACCTTAACTTACAAATCTACATCCAACTTTATCTGATTCTTGTATTATTATTATTTTTAATATTGATTCAAGATAATGGAGCAAAATGTGAATATTGATCAAAATGCAAATCAACTTAATTCTAATACTGGTATGTACTGTATGTTTCGTGACATAAATATTTTAACCTTGTTTTTTGACGTGGCTTTTAACCTACATTCGTTCAATTCTTTCAAGTTTATCCATGGTTGATTAGTCATGTTAATGATAGATTCATACAGCAACATTTCTATTGTTTAGGTGTAAATTGGTCATTTTCACTTGGAATCTTACCCCTTAAATTTTTACTTGATGCTCATATTGTGATAAAATGTTTCTAATTAATTTATATGTGCAACACTGTCCATTTTATTATCTGTCATAAACTCTTGTGTCTAGTAAATTAAATCTGAAATATTCTTTATAATTCCCCAAATCCTCTGGTTGAAATGATTTCACTTTCTCACTTTCCTTCTTTCGCTTGTTTATGTTTCAAGAGGATGCCCTTGTTTTTGTGGAAAGAACCACATGCTTTCATTTACTGTTTAGTGTAAATACTGAACAAAACAAATCTAAATAAGGAATTTTACAGTTCATTGCTAAAGCAAAAAACAACAGTCAATGATGTTGTGCACGTATAGGGCTGGGGAAGTGATATCAAAAATAATTTTTACATGAAAGGAAGTCAATTTGTCTGCGTGTGCTGATGCCATACTTATTTTGTCACATATCAGCATTGAGCAGGTGGAGTGCTGGCCTTGGAATAACTTCAGAATTGTTTGTGTATGTGAGAGAGAGAGCATGCCGGAGCAACTGTCAATACCAATTACATCGTCATTTATGTTTATATTTTTGGTTCTTTTTGTCTCTCACATCCTCACACACCACATAGAACCATATTTCTACTCACATTTAAGACAAATACCTTACAAGAAAATGTAACACAACCTTCACTATAACAAGGAGTTGTATTATCTCTTTACAGCACACACAATTGGTAATTGTTCCTCATGCTCACTACACACTTGAGCAATATCACTGCAGCCTGTGGGTTTTTCTTGCGTACCAAGACCTTTGATGTTCAAGTGTGTCTACAAGTAGCCTGTCTGGGTTCTTCAAACAGTCTGAATGACTATTTCTTAGATCTGTTGGCTTTGGCTTTTTGGACTTTACTGGTTGCATAAGCTGGTTTCCCATCAGTACCACCCTTCTTTGTCTAGACCCACAGTGTTCTAAATCCCCAGTAGGTGCCATACTGACATTTACACAAACACACACTTGCTGTGTTGACTTACACACTGGCTTAGTTTCCCCATGTCTGTGGATTAGGGTCTGGGAGATATGAAGAACACCAAAGATCTTCTCTCAACATGTTTCATAATCACATTTAGATATAATTATATGTTCTTCTAATCATTGTTATGTATTGTCATTTTAATAATAAAAAAATCATATTTGGATCCAAATTAATACTCAAAACTCACACAGTCTAGTAGTCATTATCTCCCTCCTTCAGCTCTACAAGCCATCGGATAGCATTCCTACTGCTTATCAAGATCTACCCAGGCATTCAGTAGACCCTCCAACCAGGCCCATCAAAGTGACCAATCGAAAGATCCATCCAGACCGTGTCGGTCCACTACTCCCAAACTGAAGTCTGTCAACCTTTTCTATTTTGTTTTTAATGCAGATGAAAATCGACAGTATGGTTTTATATAGAAAAACAAGAGATAATCCATAACTGTTTCAAAGTATATGTGCCAGATTATGTGAAGGTAGATTTTAGCTGGGGTTGTATGTAGACTTTAAAGCCAAGTGTTTGAAACGTTTTTCCCTCAATCATAAATCTGTTTATCAGTTTTTAAGAAGAAGAACAGATTATCATTTCTTTCTCAGCCTCTGGATTAGGATTATGTTCTCACCCATTGCTCATTGATCACACACACTAATCTTATTTTGGACATGTAGCACACAGCAGATTACTTTGCGTGTGTCCATTAAGGTTTGCATGCAAATGTATGGCCGTCTCCATGCCAATGCCACCCTGTCCCATTGCTGTAACAGTGTCTGTATGTAACCATGACATCATTCTTGCTGCTATGCAGTACTGCATAGTGGTAGGCCTGGGTTTGTTATTGGCTTATTGCATTAAATGTTTGTATGTTCCCAATAGTGCTATCACTTGTTTCATGTGGAATCAGTCTATCCTGTTCCAGTTTAATATTTAGATACAATTTACTAATGTGTAGGTTCAGCATACCTAAGAAAATGTAAACATTGTGTCTCTATTTGAGAATCGCAACCCGCCGGACACAGTGATATTGGTACAAAAATGGCATTAATTGGATCTGTTTGACCAACTAAACAAGACCAAATTAAAAAAACATTATTTATTCTCTTTTATAATGTTCATGAGACAAAAAGGATGCACTTTAATACATTTTGAATTTCAAAGTAGCCTATATTTCCAAATATTCAGGATTCAGGGAGAACATAGTTTTTTTTAAATAACTCATCCTTACTCAATATCCATGCATAACATAAGCAGAACAACGCTGAAATTTCTCCTTTCCTTCCTCATATCTCTTTGTTTTGGTCTTTACATCAACATCCCACCCCCCACCTAAATCTCTCACACACTCTTTCCTTTCTCTTTGTTTGCTCAGTTTCCCTTTCTCGCTTCCCACCCGACAACAGCTGCCACGCTCTGATTGGCTGACTTTCAGGAGGGGGTGGAAACATGTGACCTGTTGTGACATCTTCCCTGCCTGCTTGGAACAAACCGTTCAGTTACAGCAGCGACTCGTGAGGTAACACATGCGTAATTTTTCCGTAGTGTCAAAAAAATCGAAATGCTTTTAAAGAATACGTAGTATAACAGATATGCGCCTGGATTACTATTTCAAATTACACGGAACTATATTAAAAAAAATAATCGCATTTATCAGTCTTTGTGCCTGAACTGCTACCAGGGAACAGCAGAGCAGGCGGTGAAAGAATAACAGACAGACTGACACATCAGCGCGAGGTAACGTTACGCGGATGTCCGCGGAGGATGAGTCCGGCTTTAGAAGCGCTGATGGAGGGGTGTAGATACCTGGGTAAAGGAGAAATGAAGGGTGGCGTGATGTTGGAACCATTTGTTCATCAAGTAGGTGGTCACTCTTGTGTATTGCGCTTTGGGGAACAGACCATCTGCAAGCCACTAATACCCCGAGAACACCAGTTTTACAAAAACCTGCCACCCGAGATACGCAAATTCACGCCTCAGTACAAAGGTTAGTGGACTCGTATGTTGTTGTTTTTATTAGTAAGAAAATATTTGTGCATGTTTATGTGTTACGTCGACCATGGTCTTCTTTCATGGTTCTCATTTGCTCTCAAGTTCTCTCTCTCTCTCTCTTCTGTGTTTCTGAGTACTAAATGAGAAATGAATGTTTTGGTTGTTTTAAGAATGTACACGAATGTGTGAAGTAACACTGATTTCTTTTAGTGCAGCTTGACAACGGGCCACACACTAACAAAAACCGTAATATGTTAACTAGATTGGATGATAATTGCGTTTACCTAATGACGTTGAATTATGCTACTAAAAATCTAAATACCCACATACAATTAAGTAAGACCACGTGGAAGCTTGTTACATTACCAAATTTATCATTACGCAGAAAGGTATGTTTTAGAGTTCAAACATGCTGAATTATGTTTGCTGGTCGTGATGGTTCCCTGTCTTTGATATATTTAAATTTACTCACACACTGCCATGTCTCATGACAGCGCCGTAGGACTAAAAAAGGCTGTCAGGCTGGAAAAGGATGAGACCAATAGGAAAGAATGTGCGCACACTCACATGATCGTTCAAAATTGTCATGCTTAAAACATATAACACGCACGTATTTTAAGACATACATGACGGAGTGATGTTTTCCATGCATAACACACGCATGTTTTCTTACTCAACTGAAATGTGTGTTTGAAACTAACTGTACTGTCTAGCGTGTTGACAAAATGTTTATATGCTCTCCTACTTGTTAGTCTCTTTGGATAAAAGCGTCTGCCAAGTGAATAAATGTAAATGTATGAGAAATGTTGCAGAGAAATGACATCACTGCTATTGATGTCATCAGTCCACCATAATTGCAGAGAGTGAGATACTGCAGGGTCCTAGTGCCGTACAGACCAGTCACACGTACTCTCAAATAACATATACTGGTTTTATTATTAGTTTATTTTGTGAATGTTTTGTTTGATTACTTACTCTGCTTTAAAAAAGTGTTTGTTTTATGTACGGTTTTATTCTACCTATACCCCTAATCGCTCTGTGGTGCTTAGTTCCATCTATGGTTATCCTTAACGCTATGTCTTTGGTCACAGGCTACATGTGAATGTTTGAATAAATCTTTGATGTTCTGTATATTATGGATAAGTGCTATGATCTGTATTACAAATGTAAAAAAGCAGTTTGTCTTCACTGTAGCTGTCTGTAAAATGATTTCAATTACACAGTTCATGTAAAGCTCAGATCTCTGTGTTTGAATTTGTCATATGCCCGTATTCGTGAATGATATCTAATGTTTGTCCAATGAGCAGCAATAAAAGAGTTAATTGAATTGCACTTTCTTGACTCCTATGTTTTTTGTGTGTCTTTTTCTGCTTGGCACTAGAAGGCATGCAAAACACACGTATACATGTCTTGCACTCTTCCACACTCATACATTTACATGACAGTGGTGAATGTTTGCCATATATACATATTATTTCCTGTCTCCCCCTCCATTTCTATTGTCTGTTTGTGTGTGGTTTATGTACTATGTGTTTATGTCAGAATGGGTAAGATTCACATGTTTTTTTCTTCATTCATCATATGTTTCATCATTGGTTGAATCATATGTTGTTTATATGTCAATACAATGTCATCTGTACTCATTGTTGCCGTCCTATTTCCCGTGCGCTCTATTCAGGTGTGGTGTCGGTTGGCTTTGAAGAAGACGAGGAAGGGAATCTGTGTTTGATTGCATACCCGCTCCACAGCGATCCAGACGATTTGGAGAACAAGGAGCCCTCTGCTGACGGGGAGTCTAAGAACAAGCTTGTTAAGTGGGGGAAAAAGAAGCAATCAGTCCTACTCTCAGAGAATGAGAGAACCAGGCTGAGCCGCAAAGAGGAGAAGGGCAAAAGGTAAGAAATGATCCATATCTCCACAATATACAACCTTATTGTGATGATTTGTTTTCACAAGTACAGAAAAGTGGATCCAATGAGTGTTTTATATTTAAAGTATTTCTATCTGTTGATCTTTCCAGTAATCGGGATGATAAAGCTGAAGTTTTGTACTACAGTCTGGAGAAAGGAAATGTGGTTCCTCAAATCAAGCACAACCCTTGGAGTCTACAGTGTCACCAGCAACATTTACAGAGAATGAAAGAGAACTCCAAACACAGAAACCAGCACAGTATCCTTTTGTACTGATTTAGTCATGCACGCAAATAACCACTGTGTGATGGTCATTAAATCGACCGTTCACCCTAAAATGAAAATTCTGTCATTACTTACTCGCCTTCATGTTTCTAACCTGTATGACTTTAGGAACACAAAGATATGACTCACATTGATAGTCAACAGGCATCTAATCGGATGGCATTTGCCTAAATATATCTACTTTAGTGTTCCACCTAAAAATGAAGTCGTACAGGTTCTAAAAGGGCATTCAGATAAAAGAACGATGACACAATTTTCATATTTAGGTATATAGCCTATAATTGTATCTACGTGTTTATAAGACACATAAATAGATGTTCAACCATGAAGTATTTCTTCCTTGACCCCTGGCCTTTCTTAGAATTCATTCTACTGGAAAACTTAACATGGCGATACCGGGTTCCATGCGTTCTCGATCTGAAAATGGGAACACGCCAGCATGGGGACGACGCCTCTGAGGAGAAGAAAGCCAATCAGATACGCAAATGCCAACAAAGCACTTCCTCTTCTATTGGGGTTCGCCTCTGTGGCATGCAGGTACCCCCTCCCCTTTTTAAGTGTACAACCAATTGTGTCTTGATTCTGATTGGTAATTTGAAGCATTATATTGTGACATTTGTAGTTTGAATAAACATTTCGTTTTTAAATATTTTAGAGTCAATCATAAAGTTATTGAGTGGGATAATGTTCAGTCAGTTGTTGATTTTTTTGGCAAATAAACCCTTTCAGGTCGATACATAACTTTGCTGGCTGTACAGTACATTATATCTTACTTATTTGACCCATCAGTTTAATTTAAAACATTTGAACTTAAAGGACATGTATCTAAAGGACATGGTTTTCCCAAAAACATAATTTTGATGTTTTGAATCAATTGGTCTGATAAATAGTAATCCCAATTTCGAAACCTCTCTGTGTCTGTATTTCTCTTTATAGGTTTATCACAATTCTACAGAGCAGCTGATATTTATGAATAAGTATCATGGCCGCAAATTGAGTCTGGCTGGATTTAAAGAGGCTCTGTGCCAGTTCTTCAGTGATGGACATGTCTTGCGCAGGGAACTTCTGACCCCGGTGCTTCAAAGACTGAGAGAGATGAGAGCTGTTCTGGAGTCTTGCGAAAGCTATCGTTTCTTCTCCTCCTCCCTTCTTATCATCTATGATAGCGCTCCACCCCCCACCACAGCTAGATCCCGGCCCTCTCGTGGAGGAGAGGAGGGAGATGAAGACGACGAAGATGATGATGAGGAGGAGAACGGAGCTTACGGAGGGCGCCGCGATCACACTAGCGGCCCTGGTTTGGTTTCACCAACGGTGGATGTGCGAATGATTGATTTCGCGCACACAACATGCCGTGATTACGGAGAGGATGGTATTGTTCACGAGGGTGGAGACAGTGGTTACATCTTTGGCCTACAGAATCTCATCAGCATTCTGTCACAGCTTGAAGAGCACAGCAACGATTGAATGCTTGTGCATTGCCTTTTCAATGCAGTTGCCATGCCAGGCTTATCATGGGCACCCTGACCATGTCAACTGGGTTAAAGTTCACGCTTAGATCGCCCTGTTGTGCTTCCTCAAAGCAGAAGCAGTCACTTAAACAGGGGTCAAAGGTCAATCCTGAATTCCCAGAGTACCTCAGGAGACGTTGGTTCACTCATTGAGGGGCAGGAGTGCGGACCCTCTTTCTGTCTGCTGTTTATGCTTATTCCGAATGACTGCGGGACAGCAGTAGATGATTTTCGCACGATCTCATCGGATCTTTTCTATTTGTTCTCTTCATCTATGAAAAATTCGGAAATGATGATGATATTTGCGTTAAATAAGCTTTCATAAAAGACTTATTTAAGCAAAAAAAGAGAATAACGTGGACAAAAGAGATGGTTTCTCTTACACGCATCTCTTTAGGGCTTGTAGCAAGGAACTAGTAGTTATTTTGTCATTTTAAGATAAAGTTTGGTAGCACAAAGATAAATCAATAAGACAAAGTTGACACTTCACAACTAGGCAAAAATATTATGGTGCTTAATAAACACTAAGCAGGCCCCTCCATGAGCAGGATACAAGGGAAGAGAGGTTTTTGTGGAGTGTGTGGAAGAGGAAATTCGCATAGCTCCTCTTCACATTCCTTACTATATAAGAGTCCAGGACATTTAGTGGGGACAGCTGACAATGTCATCTGGATATCCAAATATTTTTCATTGTCTTGGATCCTCTTCATTCCATAGCCATCTGTCTGAAATCGTCACTCAAGAGACTTTAAAGAGAGCCTTATTTATTTATAAGAGTATTTCTATCAAATGTGAAACAGTGTGAAATGGAAATGTGACATTCCAACCGTCACGGCTGCGTTATGATATAAGTGATGTAGGTAGTGAAACATTTTTTGTTATGATTTTCCCTGTTTTTGACATTATAAAACAAAATAAAGATAATTGTGTTTTGTTGTGGTACATTTTGGTGGGATGTTATTTCTGTGTGCGTGTGGAACAGAAAGAGAGTTCGATTAAAGCAGCAGTACGGCATGTGATACTTCCATAATACAGTTACACACTACCAATGCTAACTGGTTTTAGTTTTCTGGCCAGAGTAAATGATAGTTCACTTGTAAAAAATTCTAAAGGCAGACTTAGTTCACCCTGTGTTCCAATGAGCATTCTATCTGTCCTATAAGCATTCAAAAGTAATATTAGTATGTCCCAAATCGTAGTATGTTGAAAATAGTTATTCCGAAGATTCCTGGATGGTCTACTACTTCAGGTAGAAATTCTAAGTGCTGAACGATGCAAACTATTAACGGCTGATATTACCCAAAACCCGCTGTGAGCAGGCTAAGTTTAGTAGTGCATTAATTATGTAACTAATGCGTCACTTTTTTAACAAATGTAAGCATACAGTAAATATTAAATACGAAATAATGAAGAACTTCCTTAATCGAAAGAAGAGCTGTATTTTGATGTGTGTGACAGTTATTAGCCACAATGTTGTCTCTGCAACAATGACCACTTCCGCTTCCTGTTCCTGTCCCAGTCTGTGGAATCTCTTTTACCATGGACTCAAAAGTATCTATTCCAACACATAAACAGTACCTACCATTAGGCGAATTGGAACACCGGGTCAGTTTATTGTGTAAACTGTATGGTACCTCTCTGTAGTAGGTATAACATAGGGTCAACATAGGCAGGATGCAGGATATAATTCTGTTGTAGATGTGCTACAATAAACCTTGCTAGAGTTTTCGTAAAGCGGTACGACCCCTGTCATTTACAGCAGTTTTGGCAAAGCCCCAGCAGACATATTAAGGATTTGCAAAACCTTTCACTAAAAGCTATACATGAGCACTCTCTAAACCTTTCTTATGTGGGTGTATGCGTAGGAGGGTGTTGGGGGATTTGGATTGGATTTTGTATTTGAAGTCTGTATACATGCGTACTGCGATGCTTTGTAAGTCAGCACACAGTGTGTCTGTTTCCTAGGGTGACCTCTCTTTTTAAGTAGGATCTTATGTTCTTGTGTGAATATATGTGTTAGTGTGTTAGTAGATATTGCATATCAAATTTTTCAATATAATGTTTGTGCAGTTTGTGACGGTCTCAGCTTTTCTCAGACTTACATTCTCAAATAAAGACCTGGATGACATTCCAAATCCTGAAATTCTACACAAAAAATGGGAAACACCATGTCAAATCAGGTCAGGTATTTAGTTTTGAGAGTTCATTTCATTTGAAAATGTGGAAATGTTGTCAGGTTAAAGAAACTCTTGTGAAGAAAATGCATGGAATTGTAAATAAGACACTCATTCAAACTAAATATGGAAATTAAATATTTGTAATGTCATTTTAACGGCTTATGAAGGCTTTAAATAGTAGTTTTCCCATAAATACACCTCAATACTAATAAATATATACTACTAATAAATACTTTGTACAGCTACTAAATTTCTCCTGCAATACTGATATCCGATTATTTAGTTTGAAATCTGTCCATATTCTCAAGATTAAATGAAAATGTCTTGACTCTCTATTTAATATTGCACATGAAACTGGGGATGTTTCTTAACATTTTCTAACTACAGAGCACAAATTCATTGCATTTTCCTGCCCTTTGTTTGATTGACAGGATATATCAGCCTTTAGCAATTGTTGATAGCTAGCCAGTAATGTAAATGATTGATTTTATCGACCAATAGCGATTATTATCCAACATATTGGTGCATCTCTAAAAAATGCTAATATTTATTTAGTAATATAAGTGCAAAAATAAAAAATGTTGGCCAATATGCCAAAATGAATGTTTCACATTCAGCTCTAATCTGTGATCTGGCTTTGCTGAATAAAAAAAACAGACCTGATAAAAAATGATCATATTAAAAATGCATGCCAATTACAATAACTTACTTTCAGTATTATTTATATTTCTCATAATATATTTATGCTCATTCAAAATGTTATGATCTATCCCAGTACATTTACATTTAGTCATTTAGGAGACGCTTTTATCCAAAGCGACTTACAAGTGGGGTAGGTAATGGAAGCAATTGGGACAGCATAAGTAACTGTAACCAGTATCTGAAATGAAGGTGTTTTCCAAAAATATCATGTTGTGTTTGGTGTGACTTAACGGATAGATTTTGTAATAATGGCTGTATTTTTAGACAGGTGCTAAATGTGATTGAAGGAGAGGTTGGTTGGCCAAAAAAACAGAAAACAAGCAAAAACGACTAGAAGACATATTTTCTCTCTGTTATTTCATCAAATCCAAATCTACTAACCAATATGCATACATTAGAATATACTATTAAGCTCTTAAATATATGCAACACAAACATTCAAAGCCACATATTATGTTATTTATTGTGTACTATAAATAACCTTGATACACTTAATATTTATTCATTTTCTATACTGCTTGTCCCTATTGGGATCGGAGAGGCTGGAGCTTGTCCCAGCTATCTCAGGCAAAAGCATGACAACAATCTGGAGAGATGGCCAGTCCATCACAGTGCATTATAAATGTAATATGTAACTATTATTTTCTACCTTTGTTTTCTATTAAAAAAATCACATCATAAAAGTTTGGAATCATATGAGGGTGAGTAAATAATGATATTATCATTTTCATCTGTACAGTTTTACTGTAAAATAACATAACCCAGTGGTGTAGTCTATGTCAGGGGTTTTCCAGAAGGTTGCAAGGGGTCCCCCAGAAATTTTATAGGCAAAAAGATTTTTCAGAAAATTAGCCTGACTATGGCAAGACGAATTAACTTTTAAGTATTCTCAGGATATTAATTTTTTATATTTACAATCAAATTTTTACTAGTAGAAATTATTATTCTTGATATCAAGAATATAATTTCTACTATTCACAATTGCTATTTTTGATATCAATAATTACATTTTCTATGGCGAGAAGAATAAGCTTCAAATCAGTCTCAGGATATGAATTTTTGATATCAACAATACATTTTTTCTAGTAAAAAATATAATTATTTACATTAAGAATATAATTTCTACTTGTATCAATAACTGTTTTAGATATCAGTTACTAAATTTTCACTAGTAAAAATGTGAATTCTTGATATCAATAACGACTTCTTCACTCGCAGTAATGTAATTTCTTGATATCAAAGATTGAATTTCAACTAGTAAAAAACGTAATTCTTGATATCTGTAATTGCATTTTAGTTAAATATCTTTGCCATATGCCATTCAAATTCAATTTCAGACATCAATAATTAATTTCTTACATGTTAAAAATCTTAGTTCAATTCTTACTTGTGAAAACTGCATAGTTAATTCAGCTTGCCATACCTAACGAGGCTCATATTACGTTGTAGGTGGGTCATCCTCCATCGCGATTTGTTACCATTAACTCAACTTTAAGGGGATTGTTGGCATATTAAATTGTATCTAACTAGCCAACTTCAAAAATGTTAATGGTGAATCAATAAATGAGGGAGAATGTGAGAGAAAATTTGTAGGCTTACAATGTAGGCTAAATAATTGTTTGATCATACAAGATGAGAACTCCTAGCAAGCCTTGTGAAAGTCAGGCTAGAGACACTGCCAGCAATCTATAAGTGCCAAGGATGCTTGATAAAACTGCACACATTTTCATTGGTAATTATTAAAGTTAACTATCAATGTCAATAATAGGCACAAGTTACACTCATAAGTGTTACCATATATGAAAACTAGTCAAAAAGTCTAGTTATTAGTGAAGAGCATCAGAGTTTGAGTTTACCATTTATTTCAATATGACTTACTTTAAGTCTTAGACATTGCCATAGTCAGTCAAACTATATAAAAATCTAAAGATTATACTCCCACACCATATTCTTTACATTAAGTTGGTTGCCCTGCTGAAAAAAATAATAGAAACCTGCCCAAAACAGGAAAGATGCAGATCGGGATCAATAGAATACACATTAATGGCCAAGATTTTTCTAATAAAATATGTGTGGTTCCTAATAGTAATAGTAAACCAATTGAATTTATGTAATATATTTTTTTAGCTGGGTTTATGTAGAAAAAGTATATCACAAATAAATGACTTTATAGGTGGGTTTTCACATGGATTACAAATGTGCACTGAAAATTGCCAGCTGATAAAAGCTGTGCTTTGCGGGTTGTAAACAAGCCATCTAAGGCTAAATGTAACTCTTAACCGGTTGAGTTAGACAGTGGTAATCAAAATACTAGACTACACCACTGCATAAACCCGTTGATGTACGTGGAGTCAGACATGTAGGCTGATCATACTTAGAGGACCCTGTTAAAGGTTAATCACAATGCTTACAAAATAGCTTCCTTATCTGATATAATTTTAGAAAATGGTCCAGAATGTTCCCCTGCTGAACAGGGGTAGAGCAATAGATAGCTATACACGTTTTTGACCCAACTAATCAAATAATTTGGGTCAGGGATGGGATTTTATGGGAACTTCCTTGTGATATAGGTTTAGAAATCAAAGTATTCAGTTTGTTGTATATATCAATTAAACTATGCATTTTGTTTGGTGGGACACACACACGTGAACACACTCTTGATGTGATTGTGGTATGCAGGGTCAATGATTAAACAGAACAGGTAACAGCAGACAGCTATTGCCTACATTAATTCCATTAATGTAAAAGCTCAATTATGAATTAAAGGACAAAAAGATGGAATGATAATGTAAAGTCAAGACTGCATAATGGGGCAGGGTTTGTATAGGATGGATGAACTATTCAACCTACTGTACCTGTGATGATGAACATTCAGTTCCACCGAACAAAGTTCACTAAATTGCTGACAGATAAGATGGGCAAAGTATAACACATCAACAACCTAATGAGGCTAGAGGGAGAGAACACGTTAATCCAGTGTTATATCAATATTCAGTGTTATTGTTTTATATGTGGTCAGGAATAATTCTTGCAATAGTGTAAAGCAAGTGTCATATCACATAACTTGTCAAATACACATTTGTTTGCAATGGCATTAATATGGAATGGAATGGAGCTTTCCTGTAGCTCAGTGGTAAGAGCATTGCATTAACAACGCAAGGTGGTGGGTTCGGTCCCAGTGATTGCAAATACCTATGTATAAAATGTATAGGATAATGCAATATAAGTCGCTATAAGAAAGCTCACAACTAGCTACACATGAGTGTTTTCACAACCAGTCTTGGTTCTTAGATCTTTGTTATACATTTACATGTACTTTATATGTGTGTGGGAGTAGTATCCTATTACTGACCCTTTTGAGTTATTCTCACATGACACAGATCTCATAGATTGCTCATACTTTCATGACATCACAACTGAAATGACATCACAACCTTCTGTTTTATTTATAGCTACTCTTGGCCTCAAGTAGGTCTATGTTGAAATCGAAACCAGAAATTTTTGCCCCCAACCACCCACACACTTTTTTCAAGAGACGGTTAATATTTCCCTATTGCCGCTCCCCCTGGATTGTCATTCATATGATTTGTCTATGTTGTGTATGTTCCTGTTTAGACATTTCATAATTTGTTAAAAATAGTTTTTAAACAACTAATAAAAGGGCTGACAAAATATGATCTGACCTTGTCTGGCAGGTGCATGGAATTGATGGCAATGTCTTGAGGATCATAATCTGATTGTGAAACAGTCTTTTTCTGTGCAAGATAACACAAATAGGAGATATTCTGGTGTTCTCCTCTAGGGGAAAATCTAGTAACTTAAGTACAATAGACAAATACATTCCTTGTTTTAGTCACTAAGTGTGCCGACTGACAGCAGCTATATGCAAAATGCAGCCATAAACAGCACAGTTGCTGACAAAATAAGGAAAACCCAATACACAACAAAGGTAGGGACACTGAGGTGGGACGGTTGCAACATGGGAAAGTTGCAACATGGTTAATTCCTTTGGTCAGGAATGAGCTAGATTGATGTTGCTCATACTGCATATACCCAGTTACCCCCTTCACCTTTCTGGAAAAAATCAGACATATGTAGCCATTCCTTCTAACAAAACCAAATTTCAAGATAATATAATTCATGCTCAGATTTATTCCCTCAACTGTTTGTGTGCACCATTATACATTTATATCATTTAAATCAGTGTTTTCACAGCTTCTAAAATGCATTGCTAGCAAGTGTCAAAAGCATTTCTTTCATGGCTGAAGTGTAGGGATAGACTTTCCCTTATGACAACAATGATGTAAAAACTTACATCAATTACAAAATACAATTCTAATTTTATGGATTAATAAAGAACTCTTTCAGTACCCACCTTTTAAAGTAGATAATGTCAGACTAGACCACAATGTAGCCTACATTAAAAACATAGGCTAAAAATTATAATAACAACAACAACAACAATAATAATAACAATAATAGTACAAAATAATAAACATGGTTTATTACTCATTACTTGGAAATGTGTTTTTTCGTATTTAGTCTTATACAACCAATTTAACTGTTCACACACACAAACAAACAGTTCACCTCTGTTCAGAAAAGTGTGCGCAAGTATTTCAGTTTGCTACATTTTCAGCATCTTGTTTGCTTTTTTCAAATAATTTGCCAATTTAACTTTTTTAAAACTCTGTTTGTTCACAAATAAAGTAAAGACGAATTTGAATTAATGTTGCAACTGTCCCTGTGGAGTGTTGCCACTGTCCCCAGTTATGGGGTCAATTGCAACATTAGACTTTGTCTGTTCAAGTATAAATTGTCCGTATAATATCATACATACGCATGTTACGGAAGTGTAGATGGGTAGCTGACAAATGTGGGTTTAAAATATACAAATTTTGCCTTTCTACTAAAAACAGTCTCTGAGAAATTGAAGGAAATACAAAAAGTGTTGCAACTGTCCACAGTCTCCCCTATGCTTGAGCAAAACAGTGAAATCTCTTTGCTAAATAAATATACTGTATGGCAAGAAACATGTTCAATTCAATTTATTTATATAGTACGGAGCCCTTTAAGGGACATGGTGGTGGAAAAATGAGAGGGAAGAGAAAAATATTTTTTAAAGCTGTTGCGTTATCTCGTAAAACTTTTGCGTTCTCTCGTAAAAACTTTTGCGTTATCTCGCCAAACATTCAAACGTCCTGTTATTCAACTCCGTACATTAACAATGGAGCTGTTCATACTAGATTCTTGGACCAATAACTTGTGAGCTAAACGTTGTTATAACACAAACAACACATTATTCTTAGACAAGGATCAACAACCCAGTCTTCCTCTTAACGAGAATATAAATGTATCTCTATATGAGCAGGCAACATAGAGTAGTCCAAAGAGACCATCTAAAAAGTGACTGTAAATCCGAAAAGCGTTATTTAAATAATTGTCATTAAAAACTTAAATGTTACACACTGTAGTCTCACCAAATTCAGATTACACATTAATGGCCTCCTGCTGAATCTAAACTGGTTTTAGTTATACTACATTATGTAGCACTGAAGTGAATCACTCTTTTTAGTAGCCTAATGATCTTCGGGTTTTGCGCTTTATAGAGGATCCCTTCGGTCTTGTCTCAGCCGGCTCCCGCCTGGGGCTCGTTTTGTTTAACATTTTAGTTCATGTTCATTGTTTACGTTACGTAGAATGAGGTGTCATATGTGTTATAAGAACGTGTAGCTCACTGGTTATTAGTCCGGGAATCTGCCTATATAAACCATGTTTACGGAGCTAGTCTCAAACTCAGCCAGCAGGATATTAAACATGAAGTGTCCGAATTTAAATGGTTTTGCGAGAGAACGCAAACGTTTTGCGAGAGAACGCAAACGTTTTGCGAGAGAACGCAATGTTTCTCGGGGGAACGCAAAGATTTTGCGAGATAACGCAAAAGCTTTAAAAAATATTTTTCTCTTCCCACTCATTTTTTCCACCACCATGTCCCTAAAAGGGCTCCGTAATATAGCGCTTTTCACAATGTGCCTTGTTCCAAAGCAGCTTTACAGGAGCAAATAAGAAAAACAGAAAACACAGAAATGTAAATCACAGCACAGTTCATGGTGTTTATAGAACAAGCAAGATCATTCAAATAAATACTATCTAATAAATAAATGCAGTCTCCCAGTGAGCAAGTCAACACTGCCCTCAACATATGTATCCTTTTAGGATTAATGCCTCATTGGAAAACCATCACTATGTCAGTAAAGGTATCTAACATTCCCTTTTTATAAACCGACACTACAATAAATAAGCTAGCTCATATTGTGATGTTAATTGAATGGACATGAAGGTACTGTAAAACAGCACTGGGCAATTCCATGCAAGGTTTAGCTCAGATGTCAATATTTGGTGGTTTAAATGCTCATGTGAAGGTTTGTAATGGTTTTTATAGCAGGATTGTCCATACTTAGTTAATTGTCACATCCATAACAATCCATATTCCTCATAAATGTGCACATATATTTTAAAATAAATGTTATAATCTCAGAGCCATCCCTTGTCCATTTATTGAGTATTGCTACTTCTGGTTTGTACATTTTAATTTACAGAATTCGTATAAAAGCATTTTGTGAAAACGTGCATCCTTTTTGTTACATAGTTCCCTCTTATCAAATAAAAAACTTGTGTATAGACTAATATTTTGGTCTATTATTTGGTCTAATATTTATACTCGTCATCAGGGGTTAAGAAAAATATTATTCAATAGCTATATTAGTAATAAATAGGCCAACATTTTCTGAGAATGTGAATTTCAAGTTTTGACTCAAAGTGTCACATCCATGAGGCTGGAATTGCCAACTGAAATCTCTGAATGTCATAATAATATTTACTGTTATTTAGAATTACTATATACTGCCATCTGGTGGTTACAGATATACACTGTGAGAACTACAACGAATTATTTCACTACTGATGAATGAATGAATTAATTAATTAATTAATGAAAACAGTCAAACACTAGAATGGTTGCAGCCAGGTTTTATTGAGAGGTTAAAAATTAACACACGCTGTGTTTTATAATTCCTCCAAATGTGCCATAACGCATTAATACATTTTACATTTAATTGAGTTATCCCCAGTAAGCTGTAAATTACACAACATATTATTTCTATAAATTAAAAATCAATAAAATGTCGCAAGTGGCTCACTACACTTGCTCTGGAACATGCGCAGATCTATTTACCTGGAAGTACATTAGCTTCATTTATTGTTTAGTGTCCCCGATATATATATTTTCCCTTTTCAGTTATTTAGTAAATTTACTTTGAACCGCTATTACAATGTAAATTTACCATCTAGAATAATAATTTCAGCCCACATTAATGTTATGCAATCTGAATAGAATAAGTAGGCCTACTCGAAATTGAAATTCGTTAAGGGAACTATTATAACGGATAAATAGCCGTCTTTACTTTATAGGCCTACAGAACAGTATATAAAAAAGTAATCGCCGTGACATGTCTGGATTCTGGAAAAGTGTTGAGGACAGCGTCATGAGACATACTCCGACCACATGATTTAATCACAATACATGAAACAGAAGATCAACGGTCGGTGGCTCTCTGTTCTGACGTGTAGTAGAGTTTGTGTAGTGTTGACGTGTCTCTAAAGCGCTTCTCCTCCCTCTCTCTCTTTCTCTTTCACCGGCGGTGGAGCTGGACCGTCCGTTTACAGCTCACTGGGACATCAGATAGTGACCGTGATTTTGGGGGACTGTCACCATGGCTAGTGAGTGGAGCGTTTTAAGCTTTGTCTTTGTCTTTTTACTGTTTATTACATTTAACTTATTCTGTTTGAAATTCCTGTTTTGCTACACTAGAGTCCATTTAGCATTGTTAGCACGCCAACCGGACAGTGTCCTTTGATCAAAAGCTAGATCCGAGTTTACTATTAAATGTCTGTATGTTTAGATTTATTTTAAACGGTTATTTATTGCTGGTTAAAACATTCCTTTTTTTTTTATTTTTGATATATCAATTGTGGTTTGCTTGAAATGAGGTTTGAAAGCATTTCAGATTGCTTACTATTGAATGGCTGCAAGCGGCTAGCCTTAGCATGTTGGAGCTCTGTATTTATTTTAAGTATTTAAATTACAAAAAAGTCTGTCTTCTATGTTTAATAACACATTAAGCGTACTTTATGTATGGAGATTTACTAATTTGTAGGCTTTCTAAATTGTCTGACGAAAGGGAAGTTGTTTCAAATATGGAGGCTAGCAGCAAGCAAACCGGCTAACGTTAGTTGTTTGAAGCTAATTTTGTACAGTAACGTTATAATATTATTAATAAAATGGTCATGTTTAAAATAGCCGTGATATGACCTCAGAGAAATCATTATGTATTGGGTTGTTTGTCCTGTAAGATGTGTTTTTAGATGTGTTAACACACCTAAAATCTGAATCAGTTGGGTGCTTTAATGATGACGACGCTTTAGGAAGGACAGCATCATCCTGCTGTTGTCCCAATGCCACAACATTTAATTTGGAAATGGAGAGTCGTCGTTTATTTCCGTCTAAAGCTCTTATCACGGAGTTCCAACATACCCAATTAAAGTTTTTAACTTAAAAAAGTTGCGTTATTTGAGTCAGTAAGTGTTAAATGGTTGTTTGTTAATTTGGGATAACTACTTATATGTAGCCTCTGCAAAGAAACATGCATGTTTTGTATGATGATACTCTGTCTTTTCTGTTCTTCCATTTTCAGTTAAGTTTTTGGAGGTTATAAAACCGTTTTGTGCGGTTTTGCCGGAAATTCAAAAACCTGAAAGAAAGGTACAATCCTGCAGACAACATATCAAACAGCCTGTTTCTGATTGAATTACACTAATGTGAAAGTATATTTTTTAACCAATCCTGTGTGTTTTACAGATCCAGTTTAGGGAAAAGGTACTATGGACGGCAATCACGTTGTTCATCTTCCTTGTTTGCTGTCAGGTTAGTTTATTGTGAGATTTTTGTTGTTGTTGATGTATTGGTATTCTTAGTCCTGCAGTTAATTGTTACGAATTGAAACTTTGCCTTTGAGTGTCTGATTCAGTGTTTTACTCTGTATTAATCTACCATTTTCAGATCCCTCTGTTCGGAATCATGTCATCAGACTCGGCAGATCCATTTTACTGGATGAGAGTCATCCTGGCCTCCAACAGAGGTAAACCATTTTTCTTATGCTATGAACTTATTTGATTTTTTAATTTGTTTACTCAGTGGCTTACCTGTAATTTAGGATAACATCTTGTTAAATATACTGAGGTGCCTGATGTTTTCATGAACTTTTGTATTGCAAGAACTGCAGCTTAATATTGTGTTTGTGAATTTCAGGTACTCTGATGGAGTTAGGTATCTCTCCCATTGTTACCTCTGGTCTCATTATGCAGCTACTGGCTGGAGCTAAAATCATCGAGGTTGGCGACACACCTAAAGACCGAGCACTCTTTAATGGAGCTCAAAAGTGTACGTCTCTAGATGATGTGTTTGTAAAATATGAATACTACTACACTACACAAAAGACGTAATGGCTGTATTTATGATAAAAGTTTTATTTTATGTTTGCAGTGTTTGGAATGATCATCACAATTGGTCAGGCTATTGTGTATGTCATGACTGGAATGTATGGAGACCCTTCAGAGATGGGTGCTGGCATCTGTCTGCTTATCATCATTCAGGTAAGATAGTGAAATTGATGATAATAAGTGGATTTTGTGGAGCTGATGTTTCATATCTTGAATTAAGGATGTTTGTCCTTTTTACTGAGTCTACTGGATGAGATGCAATAGGACTGAATCTGTTTGTACTTGTCCTGTAGTTGTTTGTGGCTGGTCTGATCGTGTTGCTCCTGGATGAGTTGCTTCAGAAGGGTTATGGGTTGGGCTCTGGTATCTCTCTCTTCATTGCCACCAACATTTGTGAGACCATCGTATGGAAGGCGTTCAGCCCAACAACAGTCAACACAGGAAGAGGTATGTGTTCAGGGCAGCAATCCCGTTTGAATCCATTGTTTAAATCTGTTTAAAAACACTGGTTGATCTTTTTGTCTCTGTTCATTCAGGTACTGAGTTTGAGGGAGCCATTATTGCGATCTTCCACCTGCTGGCCACTCGTACAGATAAAGTGCGAGCCCTGAGAGAGGCCTTCTACAGACAGAACCTACCCAACCTCATGAACCTAATTTCTACTGTCTTCGTCTTTGGTGTTGTCATATATTTCCAGGTTTGTTTTCTAAGATGAACTTTTGTTGCAAAGCTGTAAGCCTTAAAACTTGTGATTGGTCGAATGCTGCGAGAATGTTAGCGAAATGTTACGCCTCTTACATTACTCGGAACATCAGGTTCTCAAGCAATTGTACTGACAAGTGATAAAATGTCATCGGTACTTCCTTATATCAATTCGAGCCCGATTCTCATACGGAAAATGATGATGATCAAGCTTATACATCAACTTTGCTTGCGCGACTTGAGCAGGATTTAAAGGATTGGTAAGGTTTTATTTAAAAGTGTTAATGTTAAGCGGTTAGAAAATATAGCTAGCTCTATCACAATTTATATCCGACATTATAAAGACTATAAACAAACAACCATATACATCATACAGAGTTTGTGTGATATAGAAACAAGCTCCTATTACAGCAGGGAATGGTAACATAGGCTAATCAATAACGCAAGAACTTTGGCCCTTTTGATCAACCAGTGTTACTCCACGTCGCGACTCAACGAAGACATAAACACTAAATAAAAAGACATTATAACCAAGACATTTGTTGCCTCTTGTTGGAACATTATGACTGATTATTAGGACTTGTGTTGTCTTCTTTCACGTCAACCGTGTGTCTGCATTTGCAGATCAGAAACACATGATAAACTCAACTGGCGTTATTCTGTAACAAATGTCTTTTAAAATCAAAATATACTTACAGGCTGCGAATCTGAAGCACCAGAAAAGTTTTTATGGTTGGAATGGACCCACTTTTTAACCAAAGCTTTCATGCATACCTTATACAATGAGATTTACAAGTACGCCCTACTCAGTTGCGTTTAGATTTGGGCGGTCTTAAGTCAAATAATGTTACGAAGTGACGTACATTCGCCGGGGTGTGGTTGCATGAGGCGTTTCTGGCAGGTCTGGGTTCGTTCGCTTTTAGATAGAATGCATCTTTTGTTCAGACACTTTAATTTGAGCAATTTTACGTGTCTAATACATGCATGGGAAATTTATAACAAACCAAAGACACAGAAAAACATGTATGTCTCCCATTGTGACCTCAATATGATCCCTTTAAAGTCAAGTTTTTCAGGATTTTTTCATAATTATTTTTCAATATTGGTTTTACTTAAATTTTTTGGCAATTCAATATTATTAGAAATGTGATTCTAAACAAAGTAGACCTTTACTTTTATGCCTTTGATATGCCCCTGACCCAAACAAAAGAAAATTAAGCTATTTCACTAAAAAAGATAATTGAATAGTCAAAATGTTATTTTAATGGTTTTTTTTTTGCTCTCCTAATAACAGGGCTTCAGAGTTGACCTGCCAATCAAGTCTGCACGCTACCGTGGACAGTATAACACATACCCCATCAAGCTGTTTTACACCTCCAATATTCCCATCATCCTGCAGTCCGCACTGGTTTCCAACCTTTATGTAATCTCCCAAATGCTCTCCACCCGCTTCAGCGGGAACTTTCTGGTCAACCTGCTGGGGACTTGGTCGGTAAGTAACACCCAGTGCTTTTGTTACTGTAGCATGTCAATATTTTGTCATTCATGCGTGACTGTAGAGAAACAGAAAATTAGGGGGTGAGAAATCCAACCTAACTGAAGCTTATTTTTTGTAGGACACCTCAACTGGTGGCCCAGCCCGTGCCTACCCTGTAGGTGGTCTGTGTTACTTTCTTTCTCCTCCAGAGTCTTTTGGTTCTGTGCTTGATGACCCAGTCCATGCAGTTATCTACATTGGCTTCATGCTGGGATCCTGTGCCTTCTTTTCCAAGACCTGGATTGAAGTTTCTGGATCATCTGCCAAAGATGTACGTTTGGTGGCTTCCTTACTAGATTAACTCTAAAAGAGCTTGAGCAGAGTAGTTCTCATTCTTTTATTTGTCAGTTTGTGTATATTTGTATATACTGTTTAAGCATGCATCATAAAGCTGTAATGGGCGTGTGCGTTTTCAGGTGGCAAAGCAGCTGAAAGAACAACAGATGGTGATGAGGGGTCACAGAGAGACCTCAATGGTTCATGAACTCAACAGGTAAATTCACAAACACTCCTGCACAATAATTTTAGCTTCTTTATACTTTTGAAAACGTTATTTAACCAAATATTTTATGTTTTTTAGGTATATCCCCACAGCGGCTGCATTCGGTGGCCTGTGTATTGGAGGTCTTTCAGTCATGGCTGATTTCCTGGGTGCCATCGGCTCTGGAACAGGAATCCTATTGGCTGTTACTATCATCTACCAATACTTTGAGATATTTGTAAAGGAACAAAGTGAAATTGGCAGCATGGGAGCGCTACTCTTCTAATCACGGACATTCACAGATGTATTTGCTGACACAACTTATAAAACACTTTTATTATTTTTATGATTGTCGTTGACTTATTTTTATTTAGGTTAAATTTAGGCATTCAAAATGGTCTGTCACCAGTCTTGGGAGAACAGGGTTCTTTGGAGCTGGTTTAAATTGGGTATGTTCTCCCAATTGTCAAAGTGGCAAAACATTTCTAAGTCAGTGACAAAGCTGAACTTCAGTAATGGGACAGTAAAGATAGACTCTGTGAGGTCTGCCTAGGAATTTTCTGGAACTCGGTTCAGTTGGGTCTGTCCTTTTTGTGTCTCTGCAATGCTGAAGCGCCTCATTTACTTTTATAACTTTTTCCTGTCTCTTTCTAGTTGAGCCTGGTTAAAGAATATTTCTGAAAGTATTGCTAATGTTGAGTAATTGAGGACTCAACACTGTCATTTAAATCTCGACACACTCAATACTGTCTAGACTGTAAAGTTTGTCAGTCATTTTAGACGGTATGTAAATCTGACCTTTTTCATCCATTATGGTTGATGGTAGTGTAAGGCTTCTTTAAACTCCTTATACTGTATTTCATCATAAAAGTTGTTGTGTTTTAGTTATCTCTGAAGATCTGAGAACCAAATGAGTTTTGTTAAAGCAGAATAGCCTCTTAATAAGGCGAATTTCAACGGATGAAATGCAATGCTCAGTGTGGCGTCAGTCTTTTGGTGTGTTTAATTTTGATGTGTTTGCATTTAAACACAGAATCCTTGTGTACAATACACATCTTACAGCATAAGCAGCAAGACATTTCTGTATGTGAAACTGCTTGCTTTAGTGAAAGATAGTAATATATGAATTGGTTACACCAACAGCCCAATTGGTTTACTCAAATTTCAGCTCTTAGTATGTCATTGGGTGTCTGTATATATGACATAAATGCAGTGCGCAACCATGTAAAATATCTTTTCTTTTTTTTGTTATGTAAAAAGAAATGTTCCGAACAAATATATTCAGCAAAGACTGATCATTCTCAATAAAAGCTCATTTTTGGGAGAAGAGTTTGTTGTAATCATTGAATTGTCGCTGTTACAAGTTCCAGAGTGTAAAACAAAATCTTTAATTGAAGGACTATGACATCACTTGGAGACCGTTTCAAACGAACAATAACACATTTTAAGAGTAAAATGTATTTAGGATGTTTTATTTGTTTGGAAACTTGCACATTGGAAGTGCTCATGGCTTCTGTGATTTAAGCTATTCGGATGGTTCTTTTGTACTTCAGAATTTAAAATAATTTTTTAGGCCATCTCCAGGCTCTTTTTGAAGGCATATATCCTCACCTAAAAGTTTAGTTTGTTTTTTCTATTAGGCAATCTGTAAGGAAACAAGTAAATCTAAAAGAGTGTCAACTCTTCAGGGGGGTATATCAGAAAGCTGGTTATGGGACATACCCGGGTAAACTTAAGGGTTAGTTAGCTGATAATCCAAATATTCGTTTCCAAAAAAGAAGATATTTTTCAAGGTATGTGAGTTAGCAACTCACTCTCTGAAGATAACCTGCTCCGGAGCAGGTTATGTTCCAGGGTAAATTAATTTTAAGGAAATTCCTTATTTTAAGGGATTGTCTGCGCATGTGTGCGTTTTTGATGAGCATCAATTGGGCGTGAAAGAACAGATTATGTATATATATTATAATTTTACAGCAATATTACAATTACATTTCCAATCTCACCCATCGCAGTTTAGCATTCACAATTAATTATATTATATACTTTAAAAAGCGTCTGCTAAATGAATAAATGTACTTTTATTTATCCTTTTAAAATGAATTAATCTTTAAAAAAATAATGCTGTAAGATTAATAAAAGCTAGTATTGTTAAAATGTATTTATATTAAAAATACACTTTGAATTAAGTTTATTAAAACATCTCTAAATATCACTGGATAAATATATACACACCTTAGAAATTCCAACAGTTAAAGGATGTTTATAGTGAAGCATTTTAACTCCAGAGCAATTGCATATCATTTCTCTTGTCCATTTATTAGACAATATTTGATGCAATGGGTCAAATATATTTGTGGCCTAATAGTCAGAGAGCCAGATTTAAAACTCAAAGTTTGATTCCCAAGCTTGCAGGTTTCAAAGGCTTTATTAGGTGACCGCCAATGGGATCCCTACTGCATATTGTTCACATATTTAAATTCTTTGTATTTAAACCGATTACATAAAAATACATTAGAAACTTAGACTTAACGTTTTTTCATACTGAATATATTCCTCAAAAATGTCTTTCTGATCCTCCATCTACTCCTACACTTTAGTATTGAATGGCCTTTCTACAAATAACAATTAGACTTTCAGGATAGGCCATTTCCAAAGCCATGGCCTTTTAGGAAACAAAGTCCAAAGAAAAAAAAAGTATTTGTATTTGGAAGGGAGATCCACGGTGGTGTGAAAAAGTTTTTGCCCTTTAGGTCCCTTCGGGAAGCGGACACCATATAAAACGTCACTTCAAATAAATAGAAAATTACGTTGCTTAATCTCTCTTTTTGCAAGTGAATGTAAAACGGACACATTAAGAGCTAGCATTTTTCTCTCTAGAGTAAACACATCAAGAGCTTTACTCTTTGAAGGGAGTAGGGCAGAGATGATCACAGGGAATATTTGTTAGTAAATGGAGTTGTCTGTTCCATAAACTATTAAACGTCAAGAAAATCTGTTCTTTGTCAAAAATGATCTCCTGCTAATTGTCTTTTGAATTTATATAAAAATAAATGATTAATCAAGGAAGGTAAATCTCTGACAGTAGATATTTTAGATGGGTTTGGAATTTCAGCATTGAATAAAGTAATAGTGCGTTTTACCATCAAAACAGGATTGTAGCAATATGACAAACCCAACACCTTACCTTAACATTTCAATACTTCATCATTCTAAGTCAACATCGAATGTCATTCCAATTACACTGCAATGGAAAGGGAAAGTAATGAATCTTGTGTTTTTGCAAAAGTTCACAGACCCATCTCTTAACCTGTTTTAGTGTTATGAAATTCCTGATCTTTAAATTCCCAATCCTGATGCCCATAAAGTATCTGCCTCTATTTCTGAACCAGTCAGATCCATGGCCCAGAGCAACCAGTGAGATGCCCTTACAGTTCCCTAAAGCTTGTAGTAGTTCTACGGTTTCAAAAGAATGATTTAGCTTTTTGACATTACTATGGCATTTGTGTGTTAAAAATTATATGCTTTTTTAAGTGTCTTATGCCAGTGTGCTAAACTTGACACAAAAATGACACAACGAAGTGTTTTAATGAATAAAATGTGGATGTTTTCCTCTGTAAAAACGTATTTTTTGGTTTACTTTGATTAAAGCTGTTATGAGCCATAATAGACACTTAGTTATATTTTGCCCATGTAGATCACAAATGTAATACATTGTTTCTTCAGACAAACTATATAATAAGTAATATACAAAGAATTAGTTGTGTTGTTATGCTTTTGGGGGGGTGCTTGCTCAATGATTAGCCGACAAATATATTTGTGTTGTTTTACTGGATGAGACATGGAGGAGAAATAAGTGAACTGACCAATGAGGGGATGGGGAGGAGGTAAGAGAGGGTCACTAGACCAGCAGTCACACAAAACAAACTTATCGTGATAGCAGCTAAACACAAGCTCCTACAACAATTAATTCAGGGAGAAACTGTAAGTATCTGGAGGAACTTCTGGCTTTTGTCTACAAATATATTTTACCTACATTTCTCCTGCTTTTATTTTTTCCAATCTGAATGCAGAAGTGTCATGTCAAGTCTTAAGGAGATCTGTGCAGGATTACCCCTTGATCCTCTTCCCCAAAATCATGGCAGGGACCCCAGTGTACCTCACGCACCAGTGCGTACTCCAAACCTCACTGCAGAAGAAGAACGGGTGAGTTACAAAATTTCTCTCACATTTGTGCTGTGAATTGTCAAAATAATTCTAATGGAATGTCCAGATCTTTATCTCTTTAAAAAAACTAGGGCATACATCCTAAATTATATGATTCTTAAAGGGATAGTTCCCCCCAAAATAAAATTTGACTGACTCTTATGTCGTTCAAAACCTTTATGTGACTCTATCTTTTGTGGAACACAGAAGAAGACATTTTGAGAAATGTCTCATTGTTTTTTTGTCTTTCCAATGGAAATCAAATTTGTTTGGTTTCCTACGTCCTTCAGAATACCCTTAGAATACAGAGAGTCATCCATGTTTTGAATGACATGAGGTTGATTAAACGATGAAAGAATTTAGATTTTTTGATCAGTAATTCCTTTAAAAACATTATAGTTCACAAATTTTTCTCACAGTTTTTCTTAAAAAAAATCCTCCAATTCTCTCAAAGCTTTCAACAGTATGAGTCCTGTCAATTATTATAGAAGATAAGAGACTTTAGATATATCCAGCAGTCCTCAGTTAAAGGGGCTGAGGGACAGAAACCTAAACGTTTTGTAACCTGATTGCATCATTACCACTCAATGTCCAATCTTGTCAGTCTTTTTGTTTACTTTTCTTTCTTTTTATTTTAAGTTATTTTCTGGATCTTTGTCTCTCTAGCTGGCTTTGGGCAATGCTTTGAGATACTTTCCCCCTGCTCTGCACCCGACTCTGGCTGCAGAGTTTGCACAGGAGCTCAGACAGTATGGGCATATATACATGTACCGCTTCAGTCCTGCCCTCCGCATGAGGTATTATTTAAACATCACACATACTTGCAGAAGCACCATGTATGAAGACATTTTATAATTTGCATGAAAAGTGAACATTACAATACCAACTGTATTCATTCAAGTGTGACTGTGGCATATGACTGTGTGTTTTAGAGCCTATCCAATTGATCAGTACCCTTGTAAAACAAAGCAAGCAGCTGCCATCATGCTTATGATCATGAACAACCTGGATCCTGCAGTGGCACAGGTACAGTATGTGTTTACATTTAATTTACTTTAATGTAAGTCAATGTGATATTCAAATAGGTGCCTTGACTTATTTTTTACTTATAAGGCTCAACATGAGTGCTTTGTGGTGCGTGTACACTATAGACTCTGAAAGTGAAGTCCGCATTTGGAAAATGTGTGTCGTTTACTTCTATTCAGGAGTGTAAACTGAAGCTCAGCTTTAAGAAGAATTTATGGAGAATTGGCAAAAATGATACAAACGTGTACCAAGCTTATAGTCCAGGCCCAGGAAAAATGTCTGCCATTGTCAAAGAGTAACTAAATGTATAAAACCATATCAAATAAAACCCATATTCTCTGCTACACTGTATTTGGCCTTTTTTCTGCCCTTTTGTATTGTCTCCGTTTTGTACCATACACCATATTTTGATGGTTTAATCTAACTTGAGGGGGAACTGAAAGCAAATTTTAAATACAAATATGTCTTTCACTCTTCTGTTTTTTATCTTTAATTGCTAGAATCAATTGAACTTTTTCAAAGCGAGTGTTTTCTGTTCTCAGTTCCCACAAGAGCTTGTGACGTATGGAGGGAATGGACAGGTGTTCAGCAACTGGGCTCAGGTAAACCGTGTAATGTTATATCCTTTTAAATGTGATACAATTATATATACTTATTCTGTTCACATTTATGTACATTACATGAATGTGTTTACATAGTTCTGGCTGGTGTTTCACTATCTGAGCACCATGACTGAAGAGCAGACGCTTGTGATGTACAGCGGCCACCCATTAGGTCTCTTTCCCAGCCTTCCTTCTTCCCCACGCTGTGTAATCACTAATGGCATGGTACACACAGCATCATATTAACATGGCACATGCATGTATTTTTATGTGAATATGTGTCTTTTTTTACCATACTTATTCTCATTACATCTTATTCTGCTTCAGGTTATTCCAAACTATTCTTCAAGGGAGAAATATGATAAGATGTTTGCTATGGGGAACACCATGTAAGATTTCACAGTGAAACCTCTATACTTATGACGTTGTTTTTTTATTACTTTGCTAGAGTTTTGCTGCACATTTACATGATGTCTGTATAAAAAAATTTGGTTCACTGCTTGTTTGGTCAGGTATGGCCAGATGACAGCCGGAAGTTACTGTTACATTGGCCCTCAGGGCATCGTCCATGGCACCATGGTAAAAAAATGTTTATAAAATGAACTGTTGAGACAAATGAAGATATTGTTTTCCTCAAAGATAACGTATAAAATAATTATAAATCTTGTAGTTGACAGTGCTAAATGCAGGTAGGAGATACTTGGGTTCCGGTGACTTAAGAGGGCGTGTCTATGTGACCTCTGGTCTGGGTGGCATGAGTGGAGCACAGGCAAAGGCCGCAGTCATTGCTGGCTGCATCGGCGTCATCGCCGAGGTGAGATGATTATATAGCTTAAATAGATAGTTAACCCAAAACAGAAATCCTGCTATTAATTTACCCTGACATTCGAAACCTGTATGCATTTCTTCTGTGGAACACAAGATAAGGTATTTTGAGAAATGGTTTAGTGTCCATATAATTAAAGTCAATGAATTCCAATGTTGTTTGGTTACCAACGTTATGCAAAATATCTTCTTTTTTTAATGCAGACGAAAGTAAGTCATTCAGGTATGGAATGACAGGAGGGTGAGAAAATTATTTTTGGATAAACAAAAAACACCTTTAATGCTTAACATTACATATCTCAGTATTTTCTTCACCAAATGAGATTCACATTCATCATAATGAAAAAAATCACTGAAAATGAATGGTCTTTCGATTTAACTATCTTTCATTAAAAAGCAGTAAAAGAGATTCCTTAGCGAATAAAAGTAAGAACAATTTTTGTCTCTGTAGGTTGATGAAGCTCCACTTAAAAAAAGACATGAGCAGGGCTGGCTGATGGAGGTTACTAGTGAACTGAACCACTGCATCCAACGCATCAGGTATAACACCCTTAAAATATGAACACAGCGAGGTAGAAAGTGAGATACGGACAAATCAGTTTTATGTTCTGTGTTAAAGGGAGGCCAAAAAAGCAAAGACGACTTTGAGTTTAGGTTACCATGGCAACATTGTGGATCTTTGGTAAGTCCTGAACTACACATTGTAGTTGTTATTGCTTGTGAGATGGGTTTTGTTTATTGTCAGTGGAATGTTTCAGGGAGCGGCTGTACCAGGAGTATAAGCAGACAGGAGAGTTGTTGGTTGATTTGGGTTCCGATCAGACATCACTACATAATCCATTCAGTGGAGGATATTGCCCAGTGCAACTCACCTTTAAACAAGCCAATCAACTTATGAACACAGATCCCCAACGCTTCAAAACCTTAGTACATGAGAGGTACATGCCAAAACATCTTTATGAAAGTGTATCACAACTCAATGTGCCAATTGTCCATTTCATTTAAAACTACAGTGCAAGTGATCTGATCTCCCTTATGTAGTCTTCGTAGGCAGGTTGAAGCTATCAATAAACTTTCATGTGTGGGGATGTTCTTCTGGGACTATGGCAATGCTTTTCTGTTAGAGGCACAGCGAGCAGGCAAGTAGAAACCTCACAACCACAATGTTCTCATAGTAACATGTATTGGTAATGTGCAAATAAAGGGGTTTATTTTGCAATAGTAACATGAGTAATACATTGTCAACTTTTTAAACAGCTACTCGAAAAATTTATAAATTAAATATTAATTTAAATATTGATTTGGTTTAGAATTATTTACGTAATTGTTTGAGAAGACGACTGAGTAATACAAGAGACGTGAAACTGTCTCAGGAGGAGGACCACGGCCAATTATACATAATTTGCAAAAATGATAAGAAAATCATAATGTAGGATTTTAAAAGCAGCCAATAAAATTAATCGGTTTTCCGTAAGGTGCGGATGTGGAGAAGAAAGGGGGAGGAGCTACTGTATTTAGATATCCTTCATACATCCAACACATAATGGGGTAAGTGACAACCTGCAGGGCACATGCAAAAGCACACACACTGTGACTGATGTTTGCCTTTTTTCTGTAGAGATATTTTTTCACTGGGTTTTGGGCCGTTCCGCTGGGTGTGCACTTCTGGTGACCCTGCTGACCTGTCTGAGACTGACGCAATAGCTGCCGCTGTACTAGAAGAGATAAGCACTACGGTAACCGAAAACGTTCGACAGCAATACAATGATAACATCCACTGGATCCGTGAGGCTGGGAAGCATAAGATGGTATGGAACCTAGACATGTAAATAAATATAAATTCATGCTTATTACTTCATGAGTGGGTGGTCACACTAGACTTTGTGTTTTATTCACTTTCCTCATAGATTTTTTCATCTCTGGGTAAATGTTTGCAAAATGTACATAATTTTACATACAAGGTGAACTCTGATCTTTGAGTGCCACTGAAAAACTAAATTATATAATTTGAGTGTTTGAAAATGTAATGATTATCTGTTGTTATTTCTTCCCAAAATAAACCATGGAGCTTGAAGTCAAAATCTATTGAACAGCCCTTGTGTTTTGCATGAATAAAATCTAGTGTGATTGTCAGTCTGTACTTGTTGTTGAATTTCTTGTGCACTAGTAAGTTGAGTTTTGTGTTCAGGTTGTGGGTTCTCAGGCCCGCATTCTCTATTCGGACCAGAAAGGAAGAGTATCCATCGCCTTGGCGATAAACCAAGCCATTGCCAAGGGGAGAGTCTCGGTAAAGCTATTCAGTACACTGAAGTGTACTCTTATTTAATTCATACAGATTTCTCCACATATACAGTCAGGTCCATAAATATTGGGACATCGACACAATTCTAGCATTTTTGGCTCTATACACCACCACAATGGATTTCAAATGAAACGAACAAGATGTGCTTTAACTGCAGACTGTCAGCTTTAATTTGAGGGTATTTACATCCAAATCAGGTGAACGGTGTAGGAATTACAACAGTTTGCATATGTGCCTCCCACTTGTTAAGGGACCAAAAGTAATGGGACAGAATAATAATCATAAATCAAACATTCACTTTTTAATACTTGGTTGCAAATCCTTTGCAGTCAATTACAGTCTGAAGTCTGGAAGTCATAGACATCACCAGACGCTGGGTTTCATCCCTGGTGATGCTCTGCCAGGCCTCTATTGCAACCGTCTTCAGTTCCTACTTGTTCTTGGGGCATTTTCCCTTCAGTTTTGTCTTCAGCAAGTGAAGTGCATGGTCAATCGGATTCAGGTAAGGTGATTGACTTGGCCATTGCATAACAGTCCACTTCTTTCCCTTCAAAAACTCTTTAGTTGCTTTAGTTGTTCTCCATACTCTTCTCTTCCCATCACTCTGGTACAAGCTGATCTTGGTCTCATCTGTTCATAGGATGTTGTTCCAGAACTGTGAAGGCTTTTTTAGATGTCGTTTGGCAACCTCTAATCTGGCCTTCCTGTTTTTGAGGCTCACCAATGGTTTACATCTTGTGGTGAACCCTCTGTATTCACTCTGGTGAAGTCTTCTCTTGATTGTTTACTTTGACACACATACACCTACCTCCTGGAGAGTGTTCTTGACAATAGTGTTCTTTTATCTGCTCATTGTAATTGGGATAGCTAGGGAATAACACACACCTGGCCATGGAACAGCTGGGAAGCCAATTGTCCCATTTCTTTTGGTCCCTTAACAAGTGGGAGGCACATTTGCAAACTGTTGTAATTCCTACACCGTTCACCTGATTTGGATGTAAATACCCTCAAATTAAAGCTGACAGTCTGCAGTTAAAGCACATCTTGTTTGTTTCATTTGAAATCCATTGTGTGGTGTATAGACCAAAAATTGTTAGAATTGTGTCGATGTCCCAACATTTATGGACCTGACTGTAAGTTTAACGGTCTGCTTCACCCCTCAGGCCCCAGTAGTGATCAGCAGAGATCACCATGATGTCAGTGGAACAGACAGCCCATTCAGAGAGACCTCTAATGTTTATGATGGCTCCGCATTTTGTGCTGGTACACAAAGACACACACATAATACAAGTTTACACAACTCTACCTACACACATTATAAACCCAAATAGGTGTAGTTTATTTATATATATGGACATTTGATGTAGACATGGCTGTGCAGAACTGTATTGGTGATGCGTTCCGTGGTGCAACGTGGGTTGCTTTGCACAACGGAGGAGGAGTTGGATGGTGAGGATGGATTTGACTGGTTATTAAAGAAAACAAATTAATTCTAAATAAGTCCATTGTTAAAAGTTAAAAAAATATTCAGTGTCAACTGTGGATTAAATATTAAGTCAGTGTGTATTTTTATTAGGGGGGAAGTGATAAATGGAGGTTTTGGATTGGTTCTGGATGGTTCTGAAGAAGCAGGCCAGAGAGCTAGACTAATGCTGAACTGGGATGTCTCTAATGGGGTGAGTATGTGTGCAATAAGTATGGTTTTGTGTGTCCTTTTTTTCTATATACTGATATGCGAATTTGCCCAGGTGGCAAGGAGATGTTGGTCCGGCAACTCGAATGCTTATGAGACGATTCAGCGTACCATGGAGGACCAGGGTCAGCTGAGAGTCACCATGCCCTACACAGTCCAGGATGAACACATTCTTGACCGTGCGCTGCAGGGCTAGACTAAACTCTGAAATATTATATTAAAGACAATGCATTAAAGAGATGCATTGAGTAAATGAATTATAGTGATGCATAGAGTAAACGTATTATAGTGATGCATTTATCTAGTTGTACCCAGCCTAGAAAAACATTGAAAAGTTGCACAAACAAACAACAGACATAATCGTAATCTATAAAATGGAATAATACACATAGCTAGTCACATGATGTTCATACAATGGTTTTACATGTTAGTAATATTAGTGTATTTTGTCAAGAGTAATAAAGAAGTTATATAAAGGGGTGAATGCTTTACATGGGTAATATAAAGGTTTCTAAAACACTGTTTTGGTAATTTGGGTGCTCTGATAATCTTCAATTTGTTAAATGCACTATTACTTGAAGAACTAAATAAAACTGAGAACACTTCAGACTATGAGAGCGGTAAGAAAGAGACTGACCTTTACACTATGAATGTTGTCATGGATACATGCGTAAACATGCCTCATATACACAGCTACGGTGATCTACAGATATGCTTGGTGTTATAAATAAATACTTGTTACTAGTTAAATTTTCTTCGTATAACTGTGGGTCAAGGGCACCAGCAGGTGGATTTTTATATATATGATGGAGTGCTTATTGGGTGACCCAACGCTGGAAGAGGAATTCAGTCGCTTGAAAAAGCGAGATCTAACAGAAACCTATTTATTTCAAATTTCATGCGGTTCAATGGGGCCACAGAAATGTAAAAACAGTGACATCAGGAAGCATATTGTGGATAATTTGAACACCGCTCGTGCACAACCGAGACACTTCGGCGTTTTACCTTCTAGACCAGCAGCGGGCAGAAACTCCGCTGTGTTCCCACGTTTTCCTGGAAATAAGCCCTTGGAACATCCAGAGTGGATCAGCAATCGAAAGGCATTCCGAGAGGCGCTTGACGGGATGGGTGATCTGCGCAGATGGCTCCATAATAAACCTATTCTCACTGACCTGGAGGTTCTCGTTACGGAGAGACGACCTAAGAAGAAATCTTATCCCGAAACATATATTTCACCAGACGCTGCCAATGTACGAATAAAAACGTTCTACGCAAAAGTTCAGAACGTTTTAAACATTATACAATTGCATTACATGTTAATTACCTTAAAAAGTAAACCTAAGATTTGGTTCAAATAAAGTATGCTTTTGTCTTAATTTTGTAGCTAAAGAATTAAAAACGTTTCCTAATATAACATTTGCATTTCTTATTTTTGGGTGCCAATGTTTTTGTTGTTAAACGCCCTGAATCAGAAATGCATTGCTTTTCATTACAGTCACCGCGCATGCTCACACGCGAGATTGAAGACGTAAAACGGTATCTGTGCACGCACACGCTAAGTGCACGCAAACTCGCTAAACTTTTAGACTGGCACGGCACTGGTCAAATAAGGCGTGCAGACCTCCGTATGTTGTTTGAGAAGGTAACTATGGTAATCTATTTATTTTTCCATTTTACTTTTCTATTTCTTAGATTCCACATAAAATTGCAAACGGTCACTGTTATTCCAAAACCTGGGATTTCTTAAGTGGCTGTTTTTCAGGAAATGGAAAAAGCACTGTTCTTTTATATAATTATATAATGTCTCATCAAGTTGACATGCACTTTTATACTTTTTATTTGTTAGATATTTGCAAAACCCAGTGACAAACATGAAGGGTGATAACTAATGATTTATGTCAAAAAATAATAGTAATGAAACATGGAGATATATAAGTTTCAGAAGGAGAGCAGCAATATGCCTATAGCGTGTGTTTGTGCCTTCATCAAGTGCCTTGGTTTGTAGGACGGCTTCTTCATACCAATGGAGAGGATGGATGCACTGATGATCTCGTTAAAGAGTCAGGATGGAAACTCAGTAGGTGTAGATGGCCTGGCTGCTGCTATTCAGGCCTGGAGCAGAAAGCATCAGGAAATGGAAAAACAAACATTAAACTTTGGTACAGTATGATTTGGGCAAAAGAGAAAGTCCAAAGATGATTTGTGCATTGGTATTTATTAATGTGACAATAGTGTAACATCATTGAATATTTTTTCTGTATATTTGTTTTACTTCATATAAATGTAGATAGTCAGAATGTGGATGGGTCAAGACATAATCTGGAAACACATGGAATCACACTTGAGGAGAGAAAAGCTCAGGACCAGGTATAGCATCATGTACATACAGAAAACACAAAGACTATAATTGGAAATAGATGTTGTTGATTATTTACTAGTAAATAAAACAAATATGTAAAAAGAAGTACTTTAATCATTACAGTACCAAATTCAGACAAGTTCTATGTCTGCAGCTGTGCTCTTTAAATGTGTTCAATAGGAGGACATACAGGATGTGGAGGTGTTAGCGATCATGCGAAGAGTTCTGGCAGCAACCAAAATCTCTTGCCCTTCTTCTCTTGGTGGGCTAATGGGCAGAAACGTTGACCATTTCAGAGGACATTGTTTTAGAGAATACTTGAAATCAGTGGAACTATGTCAACAACAGGGACTTATTGTTAACCAAGCAACTCTAAAGAAAGGTATCTTCTGATGTAACCCACTGCTATATACAAAATACATATACAATTAACACATAGAAAAACAGTATCAAACCTAAACACATTTTTAGAAAATATGAAAAAACATTGTAATAAAAAGTGTTCCTTTGTTTAAGCCTTGGTACATCCTAGTGACATGATGTGTAGCAGCTCCAAACTGAAAGGCAAAGGTCACTTCCCAGGACTTAATGGACGAGAACAAGGCCTGGCCTCCCTCAGTACACACAAAACATTTAGTTTGGATCTTAAGGATGGTGTACCACATAAGGGCTATAAGAAGCTGTAAGTTATTCTATTAGAGATGTGTTTATTTATATATTTTTACATTTATGTGTTTGCTGTCTTTTCATATTTCATTTTGCTAAATAAGAATGTGTTTGTATTTGTTTGTATGTATATATGGTAGAAATAAGCTGTCCGTTCGCTGGGCAGACCCTAATGCTTTCTGGCCTGGAAGGGAAGATCATGTGCGCTTGTTGCTGCCTGTGATGACTCGGTCCCCTGCAATGGTTTTGTTTCAGCACATAGAACGTTCTGCTGCACCAAGTCCTGGAAACTGGCCTATAAATCATTTAGGATACTCTACTTCTGGAGATATAGAAGCATGCAAGATATACACCCTCTAGAATTTTTGGATGTTTATTCAGTTGATCATTCTTGAAAGAACTTTGTCACAGTGTCAAAGGGATAGTTCACCCGAAACGAAATTCTGTCATCTTTTTTTTAGGATGGCACTACAAGACGTTGTTCGTCTGCAGAGTCTAGGCGTGTACATAGGTCTGTGTTAGCGATGGGGGGGGGGGGGGGGTCGAACCAGTGGTGGTCATAGGTCTTTTTGAGTGAAGTATCCCTTTAAGCATGTTGGCATTGGATGTCCTCTGTGTTAAGTCTACAATAATTGTATGTTGAACATCATTTCTTTGTCCACTTCAAGTCATCAATATAGTAGTGTCATATTTGTGGCCATGTTGTGCTGTGAAGTTAATCCACTGGTGAACAGAGAAACGTAGGAAAAGTTTGGCACCCAATGAAGCATCTTTGATGGGCAGAATATAAAAGGTGTTCGTTAACCTTATTGCCTCAGACTTGATAATGCTGGAAGCAAACTTTGATAAATATAATAAGGTACATATATTTTATGAAAAACAAAAATTGGTTGTAAAGGAATTTCTTTTGTTTTTAAATGCAGCTTTGTATAATTGTATTATGAGGTAATTTTGAATCTTACTAGGAGTGGTCCTTTATTGCAGTTGTCCTGACAGGATCACTCTAAAAAAATGCAGCATATCATATATATATATTAAATGTGTATAGCGTGCAGCCCTTATGCAATGAAACTGTAGGTTTTACTCCGGTAACTGAATTTAAGTTTTGTATTTGTAGTAAAACCACACTAGCCACAATTACTACGATCTCACTGTTTATAAACATGATATGTATAGTAGTTAGTGTAAATTGTTGTCAATTTGCCAAAAAAAGGTTAGACTACTACATTGCATAATAAAACTTTATGCTTATTTCCTAAATGGCATGGACGTACAAATCTGCGTCAATGCCTTTAAAAGTAGATTCAGATGGTGGTTAAACAGCAGTAGATGTGTGACATCATCTGAAATATAAAACTGCAATATGTCTTTAAAACGTATTTTACTTTTTTTTAATACTGTCGCACGCTAGGGTTAACGAATGGCAACGCACGCGCGTTAAAACGAACTTTTCTCAAATTGGCATGATTTACTTTAGGCTATAATAGCATGCGATATATGAAATAATGATCGTTTGTCAACGTGCACGACATTTGGCACTGAAAACGAAAACGAAAGTAAAACCATACAAATGTGGAAAAAACGCGTCTTCTTCATACTGTAGGGATTGGACATTCCTTGTCATGTGACCGCGCTGAAAGCAAGCAACTACCTGGCTGAAGGACCGTCTTTCATATCTGTTAAATACACTGAGGTTAGGCCACATGGCTGCATATTTAGGTGCTTTTACTAGCGAAATAAAATCTCCTAAACCATTATAATGTCGTTATTTGGCAAGTGGGTTTTCACTTTCCATCAATCTCTGGTCTATATATTGATAGCTAATACCTGATAATATTTTAATTGACTTGTTTAGAAATACTACCCTTCGACGTGTCAGGGCAATAATGGCAACAGTAGTATTGGAGGACGGGACCAAGCCCGTCTGTTTGAGAGCTGCAGTGTCTGGTGAAATTGGTAAGTTAAATTGCTTCACTTGAAGCACAGGGCATTCATAGAATAGATTTCACTTTAACGTTAAGGTACATAGACATGTGTGCAGAGTCAATGGGTGTGCAAAAAGTAGGTATTTAGGAATGCTAGACAATTCGATAGGCCTACTGTACAAAGAAATTAGTTACAGCAAGAATATAAAGTTTTATAATGTATGATAAACATTATACATGAAGACAAATGGTAAATAATCATACATGCAAATTACATGGTGTTCAAATACTCTAAAAATAACAAGTGTACAACAACATTTAGGAATATACTTTTTTAAAAGAACAGTATAACATCCTAGTTAAAGTCACAATATGTATGATTTTTGCTCGTGTGATACTTTGTCACATGTAAAATAAGATCTGATCTGTGCAGCACAAGCACTGTTGTTGTTTCTATCAAGTCATTCTGTGGTCTTACATTATAACATAATGGTTATAAAACCTAATGTCATCAATGAACATGATTTGTTAGAGGCTGATTGATTTCTATCTGCAGTGGAGCTAAAGACTAGAGAGACTACAACTCAGTTCCCATAACATTATAGGTTTATAAATTTCCTAGCTATATTTAATTTGATAACTTAATCAATTAAAAAGTTTATATATGGTTGGCAGGCGCCGAGTCAGATCGTGGTCCTCCAGTGAAGGTGCATGTAGACAGCATGACATCACGTAGTAAAATACGCTTGCCTGGTGAGTACCATCCTATCAGTTCCAAATATGGCTGACTGCCGGCGAAGGAATTTCTTTTGAAACGTTCTTCTCTAAAACAGTACATTCTAAAACCAACCTGTTGTTTGGTCCTGAAAACAAAATACATGAAAAAACTGATGTTTAACCCAAATGATACAATCAGCCTTGTCCAGCCTTTACATAAAGAAAGCTCCAGCTCTTTTTGTCTTCCTTTTACATCCAGTGCTGTATAAAAATTGAAAGAACACGTATTTGTAAAATGTACAAATATTTGACATTTTCTACATGTAAAGGACTGATCGATGTCCACGTGCACTTGCGGGAGCCTGGTGGCACCCATAAAGATGACTTCTCCTCAGGCTGCCCTGGCTGGAGGAATTACCATGGTGTGTGCCATGCCCAATACCAACCCTGCCATTACTGACCCAAACACTCTTGCTTTGGTACAGAAGGTAATATGAACACAAAGTACAGTTCTGTCTGATCATTGGAATAATAAACAGGGCAGAAGTTGTTTCCGTTAAGCTGTCTTCGACTATAATGACTGTGATTTTGTTTTCTGCTGTCATCGTAAACTGGTCTGGCTTGCCATGGCAGGGTGCCGCTGTGATTATGCTCTCTACGTGGGGGCATCAGCAGACAACGCTACAATTCTTCCCTCTATCGCAAGCTCAACAGCTGGCCTGAAGATGTACTTAAATGACACGTATTCCACTTTGAAAATAGACAATACTACTCTTTGGATGGAGGTAAACAACAGTATGAGTTCACTGAATGTTCCTTGATTTATTTGAAAATTAATATTACCACATGCATTATGGAAGGGACAGTTACCACAAAACCGTGTTTGTCCACAATACAGCACTTTGAGAAGTGACCAAAACACTTGCCCATTGTTGCACATGCTGAGAAACAGACGGTGGCAGCCATCTTGATGGTAGCACAGCTGTATCAGAGACCTGTTCATATCTGCCATGTTGCCAGAAAAGAAGAGGTACTGTAGGAATGCATGGTATATGTTGCTTATTAATAATAAAACTAAAAAATAGCCGTCATAGTATTGTATGTAAAATAATTAGCAAACTGTACATAAGTATTTGTGCAACTGATAGGTCATGGGTTTGTTTATCAGATTTTGGTCATCCGAGCTGCCAAAGAAAAGGGGGTCCAGGTGACATGTGAAGTGGCTCCTCATCATCTCTTTCTGTGTGAAGATAATGTGGCTTCCATTGGAAGTGGTAGAGCCCAAGTACGCCCTATGCTCGGAACAAGAGAGGACATGGAGACATTGTGGGAAAATCTGGATATCATTGATTGTTTTGCTACAGACCATGGTAATAATATGTTCAATTTCCTCTACCTTTCTACTTCTTTTGATCCAGACCTCTCTAGAGCACTTCTTGTAGACCTTATGCTATTTTTTGTTGTTGTTTTGGATTTGTAGCACCTCATTCAGTCGAGGAGAAGAACTCAGAGAAACCACCCCCTGGTTACCCAGGCCTGGAAACCATGTTGCCTCTTTTGCTCAACGCAGTCAATGAAGGACGTCTGACCATTGATGACATCATCAGGAGGCTTTATGAGAACCCTAGAAGAATATTCGCTCTTCCTGCTCAAGAGGACACTTACGTGGAGGTACATTGCATCCGGAAAGTATTCACGGCGCTTAAAATAAACCCACCATATAAATTATAGACCTTACATTCCTTTGTAAGCAGGCAAACTTACAAATTCAGCAGGGGATCAAATTATTATTTCCCTCACTGTACATAAGTATTCACAGCCTTTGCAATGACTCTCAAGGTTAAGCTCAGATGCATCCTGTTTCCAATGATCTTCCTTGAGATGTTTCTACATCTAGATTGGAGTCCACCTGTGGTAAATTCAGTTGATTGGACATGATTTGGAAAGGGACACACCTGTCTATATTAGGTCCCACAGTTAACAGTGCAAGACAGAGCACAAACAAAGCCATGAAGTCCAAGGAATTGTCGGTAGACCTCTGAGACAGGATTGTATCAAGGCTCAGATCTGGGGAAGGGGTACAGAAAAAAAATCTGTGTTGAAGGTCTCAATGAGCACAGTGGCCTCCATCATCTGTAAATGGAAGAAGTTTGGAACCACCAGGATTCTTGCTAGAGCTGGCCGCCCTGCCAAACTGAGCAATCGGGGGAGAAGGGGCTTAGACTGGGAGGTGACCAAGAACCTGATGGTCACGCTGACAGAGCTCCAGCATGTCTCTGTGGAGAGATCAGAACCTCTCAGAAGAACAACCATCTCTGCAGCACTCTACCAATCAGACCTGTATGGTAGAGTGGCCAGACGGATGCCACTCTTCAGTAAAAGGCACATTACAGCCCGTCTGGAGTTTGTCATAAGGTTCCTGAAGGACTCTCACACTGTGAGAAATTCTCTGGTCTGATGAAACAATGATTGAAGTATTTGTCTGGATGAAACCAGGCACCGCTCATCACCTGGCCAATACCATCCCTACAGTGAAGCATGGTGGTGGGAGCATCATGATGTGGTTTTCCAGCGGCAGAAACTGGGAGACTAGTCAAGTTCGAGGGAAAGATGAATAGAGCAATGTACAGAGACCTCCTCGATGAAATCCTGCTCCAGAGCACCCAGACTGGGGTGAAGGTTCATCTTCCAACAGGACAATGACCCTAAGCACACAGCCAAGATAAAAAAGGACTGGCTACAGGATAACTCTGTGACTGTCCTTGAGTGGCCCCGCCAGAGCCCAGACTTGAATCCAATTGAACATCTCTGGAGGGATCTGAAAATGTCTGTGCACTGACGCTCCCCATCCAACCTGATGAAGCTAGATATGTCCTGCAAAGTAGAATGGGAGAAACTGCCAAAACTAGTTTTGACAAGCTTGTAGCAACATACTCAATGACTTCAGGCTGTCTTTGGCGCCAAAGGTGCTTCAACAAAGTATTGAGCAAAGGCTGTGAATACATGTGCTTTTTTTCGTTTTTTTATTAATAAAGTTGCAAAGATTTTATACAAACGTCTTTCATGTTATCATTATAGGGTATTGTTTGTAGAATTGAGGAAAATGCTGAATTTAATCCATTTTGAAATAAGGCTGTAACATGACAAAATGTGAAGCGCTGTAAATACTTTCCAGTTGCACTGTTTCTTAATGTTAAGGTTGCTAAGTCTTGATAAACATGTAAAATGTGCACTGTATCTACCATACATTTTAGAGGCAAAAAACTTTGACAACACCATTCAATCAGAATTAAATGTCAGAGCATCTGTTTTAAAAATAATGATTTATTAATTCCTCTTTTTGTATCGTCTTGTTTTTGCATCCTTTATCAGTGCACGTGTTTAGGCTTTTGATTTTAGGCGAGACTTGTATAGAAACAATTTTATTGATAAAGTTACATGACTTGACAATGTAACGTGTCATTGCCGTTATATGAAAAAAACAAATTTGAATTAGAAAGCAATGTGCTTTTTTTTAGGTGGATTTGGATCAAGAGTGGACAATTCCAAAGCACATGCAATTTACAAAGTCTAAGTGGACTCCATTTGAAGGCATGACTGTGAAGGGCAAAGTCATGATGGTGGTTCTCAGAGGAGAGGTGGCCTATAGTGATGGACAGGTGTTCTTATTATATATAAAAAAATATATGCAGGTTTTTTGCTTACCACGTAGTCATGACTTTAACATTAATTTCCTTGTTCTTTATTATATTTTTCTTTAAAGGTCTTGGTACCTCCAGGTTATGGTCAGGATGTTAAGTTGTGGTCAGCAGTCTCTTCTCTAGCATCTGAACCAATAAAGAATGCATCTGAGGTAATGTAGACTGCCGATGCATAATATACTGATACACTCAAAAAATGGTGGGTTACATTCAATTCACCGTTAGGTTAAAAATGGGTGAACCCAGACTTGGGTTGTAAATGATCCTATTCTTTGTTATTTCACCACAAAATTCTAGGTTCTTTTAACCCATTGTTGGGTCAAATATTAACATTTTATGGCTTAATTTAACCCATTGGTTGGGTTTGTCCCATTTTGACCCTAGACTGGGTTGAAAATAACCCTGAATTTTTTTACTTTAAATTATTGTCTTCGCCATAGTACCAAACCATAGTAACTGTAAGTGCTGCTGTGTTTTATGTGAAAATTTCAGTAACACTTTAACTATTCCTATAGCATAACAATTAACAGGAAGACAGATCAGACCTCTCAGAACAGGAAGACAACACAGACCAATCAAAGCCAGAGAAGAAGCACCCTGTGAAGGAAGTGCCCCACATCTCAGTCCACAGAAGGGCTAATGCACATCTTCCAGAGGTTGTCGACCTGAAGAATCCAGCATGCTGCAGAGCAGCAGGCTGTTCTGGGAAAACTCGAGTCCGATGTACAACATGCAATGTGTTCTTGTGCTTGCAAGCTGCACGCAACTGTTACACAGTCTTTCACACCAGTTAAGTGATGACTGATCCCAAAGACAAAAAATTACATTCTTAGTTTAGTAATTAAAGATCAACTGTTCCCACAGACAAAAAGGACATTCTTAATAGTAGTTAAAGTTTTGGAGTGTTACAAAAACTGAAAAACAAAACATAAGCAAATTGTCAATGTTTTTTGGATATGATAGCTTGCTTCTTCTGAATTTAATTTTTCCATATTCATGTTCAGAAGTTTAAACTTTTATATATGCAACAGTAACAATGAATAAAGTTCAGGTACAGTGCTCAGGCTTTAAATAAACGTGATTTGCACTTTGTTACACAATTGCATCTGGATTGTTTTTTGTGGATAAAGAACGAGTGTCCCCATATGTGGACATATTTTTTCAAAAAGAGCTTAATGTTCAAAGAAAATATCTGGTCATTATAATTATTGGTTCTTCCTAACCCCAAATAGTTAGAAGAAATCTAAAATGCAAGCCAAACCAAAGCTCGGGTTTTAGGAGGTTAGGTGCCTTTTTTACACATGTTACATGTAATTAATATACATAATTAGTATGCATAATTACATATAATTCCCTAAACCTTTAATGACCAATAAAATTTAGTAAATATGATCAAAATTCTGAGTCAAAAACTCTGAAACAAGTTAAGTATGTATAACCTTAATGTCTGGTAGATGTAACCATTAATGTTATGATTGTTTAATAAAACACTAAATGAACTAGTGTTAAAGCAGGCTGCACTTGGTTAACCATTAGACCAACTGATACACGATGAACCTTCATGTTGGTTGTCATCATACCCTCTTAAGAAAAAATGTTTTAAATAGCACCAGAAAAAGGGTTCTTCCGCTTATAACAATAGCACAACACTTTTTATAAGGTTCCACAAAGAACCGTGCCTTAAAAAGTGCTAATTAGAACCTCAGTGGTGCTATTAAGAACCCTTGGTTTATCAGAAAACAGGAGGGGTTTTAATTAAGGTATTTTTTATTAATTCTTTCATTCATTTTTTAGTTTTTTAGGGATTTCATAATTTTCTGTTTCCGTTTTATCGTATAAAAACAATAAGCAAAACATGTAAAGAAAGTAATACTTTTATTTCCTTCTGGTCACATCATTAAATCATGCAACATACAAAATATTTGAACATATTAATACTTTTCACAATTTTGCATTTTGCAAAGCAGAAATTAGCCCTAAACAGAGACATAGGAAAAAGAAAGGAAATATGTTTTAGTTCAATTTGGCACAAAAGCAATAGAAATGTGAGAACAAAATTGTAAAGAAAGAAAAAATTATAAATATATCCAGGCAAATTATAAAAATTACATGATTACATTTTAAAGTTAACTGATCAGCGAGAGTATACTGCAAGCAGTGCAGCAAAGACGTCAAACAGGCGATAAAATGATTTCATCTTATATTCTTTTCAGATAACTATATCCATTATTTTTATGTGTGATAATGATTTTGAGTTTCTGGCAAGTAGGGTCTGGCATGAGGCTCAAATTTCAAGCCATGATCATCACAGATTCCCACCCCTTTCCATCTATAGCTGTGGTCATCAACCCCTGAGCATCAGGCCGAACCAGAGCTGCCTATGTCAGTCTCAGGTGTTTTCAGGAGCCTGAAGATGAGACATGGAGACGAAATAAGTTGATATCAGGATAGAGGTCACTCTCATATGTAAAATTATTTCATGGCAGAAGTTTAATTGAGCTGACTCCTGCATTATGAACATGTTTTTTTGAAATAAAGATAATGTTTGACTAAAGTTTCATTAATACATTTTGATTACTTACCTTTGAATGTGTCACTGAATTTGCCTCTACCGTCAAAGTCAGACCTGCAGTGGTTTAGAGATTGGCTTATGATTCACCTGAAACAGAGACATGTACATATATGTACAATAAGAATACGCAAAAATTCATTTGCAAAATTATTTAAACTTTGAATTGCTATCGTTTTAATGTGGAAAGGAGATCGACTTTAAAAGAAACATGAATTTATCACCTTTAAAACATTAAGTATAACACAGTAGACTTCTGAGCTGAACTGATGCTTGGTTAGCACCGTGAGAAATACCTGTCTTTTCCAAGCTTGCTCCCTGAAAACAAGTAGCTGTTTGTGCAGTGTTAGCTGATAACAGAATTGAATGGGATCTCATTCCTAAAGAAGTTGACATAACTACCATGAATAAGTTTAAAAAATGTCCTTGGTTCTCTTATGGAGTTTACCAATGCACTAAGTGGAGAGTCGAATCTCGGGATATCCTCGGTCCTTCCACTGCTTTGCAAGGCTGAATCTGTTTTAGCAGCGAGTGACTCTGACAGCCAATTGAGTTCTTGTCTCTTGGATTGTGTGAGATGTGAATTACGAAGCCAATGCAAGGGAGAAGTTATACAAGCAACTTTAAAATGTGCCACATTTCGGATTTCCAAGGTTTAAAAATACCTTTGTGTCTAAAGTATAATAGGTGGAAGACCAGTTGCAGCAGCAAGTTGGAAACTTGCCATGGATGTCACAGTCAAACAGCTTCATTTCCAGCAACTACAGGACAGATGTAACGGTCGTTTTTGCAGAGACACAGACACAACTGTGGAGGATATTACTCTCTCTGCAGATCTACAGGTAGGATTATAGTGAACGCATTTCATAATAGATGCCTGCATTGCTAGTGGTCTACGAGAGAAAGGTTATGAAATATGCAAAATAATGGCTATGAAATACAATAATGATGATGTTTTACATTCATAGCAAAACCTGAAGAAAGAATTGGCAATATACCAGAAAATACCAGAAATAAACAAAGCAAAACAACCTGCTCAACTGGTGGAGTGCACATGAGGACAGCTTGTCAATTCTGTCAAGGCTTGCAAGGAAATATCTTTGCCTATATGCTGTGTGCAGTGCATCGGGGCGCATTTTCAGTACCTCAAGGCTCACATCACAGCACTCTAATATGCACATGTTTTTTGCCAGAAATCTGCACCAGGAGAAGAAAATTGACAGCGTAAGCTGAAAGCATGTACTGGCAGTACATTTACAATTAACTTTTCAGCTTTCAGACTAAATCTAGAAAAGGAAAAATGTACATATATTTGGTTATTCAGTATGTTGAATGCTTAATAATGTAAATGGGTTAACTAATGTTAAATGGGACATTCGTTGATTGTATTAAGCAGTATGTTAATTTCTACCATTTGATCAGTGGTCTTTAAAGTTACAGTTCTATAGACCATTTTGCAAGATGAAAACACTAGTCTAGAGTCACTTGAGTCTCAAAGGCTGGGGGCGTGTCTGCTTTCTGCACTGAAACCACGCCTACTCATCTCTCCTAACCTGAGAGTTCCTAGTATATGTGGAGAGTTTTACAGGAGCGTCCTTGATCAATAGAAAATCACTGAATTGTGAAAAATGTTGCTATTTTTGTGACAGTTATTTTTGTCACACTGTCCATAATTTGGTGTAAATGTGTAGTTTTGAGTTTATATTGCAGTTTATCTGTGTGTTTTAAATCATTGTAAATAGGGTGTTGTTTAATTGTATTTGTTGTGTAAATGTATGTGTATATGCTACATTGATTGCTCCCTTATTAACATCCCTATTTTTAAGCCATAACCCACTGTAAGGGGGCACATAACCTTTTTATTATATGATCTATGTATGTATATATCCTCATTATACAGCTTAAATGTTATTGTAGTGTAGCTAACTCCATTTTCAGAAGCATAGCATTGACTGCATTTCAGTTGATCTGCATAGCTTGTTGCATGACTTGCTCTCCCAACACTGGTCACATCAAACTGGAGCGATCAGGAAACAGATCTCAGATCTGTACTTAATTTGAACTCTGTATCTTTTCAAAGATATGAAAATACAGCCTTGTTTGATCTAATCAAATACACGTTTTCTCTCTTTAGGGTTTATTTTTCCTTTTGTATGAATTACAAACGTTGAACTTTGTAACTTGTCAGTTTTTGTTGGTGCAAAAGAGGTTAGTAGTTGTTCTAGATATCAGCTTATTTGCATTGGGAAGTGTCAAGTACTGTGTAATTTGGTTACGCTTGTGTGATGGGCGTTAGCGTGTCAGTTTTATATCATTATGTATATCGAAAACTTGTGAAACATTAAGACAGAAACAGGAGACTGCCAAAGACAGAGGACAAGAGATGTCTCTAATTCTAAGTCAACTCCTGTCGACTCGTGAGAACGGCCTTCTCTTCAGTTTATTAAGTCAAGAGTGTAATGTAAGAATACGTTTTCATTTTTCTTTTTTCTCATCACCAATTTATTCTTGGTTTTAAAGTAGTAATATGTACAGTATGATGGTTCTCACAAGCTATTTGCATTGATAAGTATTTACACTTTACAAAATTATTACTTAATATTATTAATACATATGTGTACCTGAATAATGGCGATGATAAACTATCAGAAGTATTATACTTTAGTTGGACTCCACCTGATTTTTATTTCAAGAACATTTAAGTCAGAACATGTTATTTTAATGTCACAGGTAAAATAAAATGTATCAGGCATATTTATTTTCCAAACTTCTGTGCTGTATTTCACCACTACTTTCTAACAAAAGTTAAAAAGTAGTTAGAAAGTAGTGGTAAACCATGCTACATGATGACAACCAACATATGAAGGTTCATCCCATTTTTATTGAATTTAATAGTTTTCAAGTCAGTAAAATAATTGTAGATAGTAAAATGAGTGCTTTGTCAGAGCTCAGTATTTGTTTGTGGGAAATTATTTGTTACATAATGAATGAATTATGCTCTCTTCCGCTTGGGTGCTTATACATGCAAAATTATGTGGCACATGAGATAGCTACAAGCACACGGTTCTGTCTTCTGTGCTAGTGTGCTTAAGCATTTGTATTTGTTTTCATATGAGTGTGAGCTGTGTGAATAAGCTCTTGATAAATGATGTGTTTGTTTGTGCGTGCGTGCGTGCGTGCGTGCGTGCGTGCGTGCGTGGGTGTGTGTTACAGGTATTAGCATGCAGTGTTGTTCAGCTGGTTATTGCAGCCCCTCCACAGGAGAAAGAGTGGAAAAGTCATAATTTTGGAGTTGTGTGTTTGGTGCAGGATAAAACCAAACATTCAACATTCTTAAGACTCTACAGTCTTAAGGTGGGACAACCAGATCATACATTTTCAGTTGTGTATGTTGTATTTTTTACTTGATAGTATATTGTGATTGTATAAATTCTGCCCTGCGGCACTATTTGTTTCGTGCACTTTTGCAAAATCTATGTTGGTTGTCTTTGGAAGTATAGTGCAGTCACAAAAAATAAAATTTCAATACACTATTATTGGGGGCCAATGTAGGATTTTGGAAGCAAAGTTGATATATAATGTTCCATGTTAATACTGTATGTATCTCTCTCACTCCCATAACAGAAAGCCAAGCTGCTGTGGGAACAAGAGCTGTATACACCATTTGAGTACTCAGAGGCCTGTCCTTATTTCCACACTTTCTCTGGGGATGTGAGTGATGCACTTGTTGCCTGTAAAACTCCAATTACAACGCAATCATCTCTTTAAATAACATTAATAATCTGCAAAAGGTTCTGGAAGTGCATATATGCAGGTTTGGCTCTGTGGTTAAGCTTAAACTTAAATAATGTCTAGAAGAAAACGAAAAATGCTAACGATTTTCAGGGGGTTAATTAGTGATATTATTAGCTTAGTTGAAAAATGTATGTAGGTCAATGGGAAGTTACATAAGTTAGACTTTTAAAAGTTAATAACTTGCGTGTGTGTATGTGTGGGCAGGAGTGTCGGGCAGGGCTGAACTTTGCCGATGAGGAGGAGGCCAGGCAGTTCTACTTGGCTGTGCAGAAGCAGATCAGTGACAACAAAGGTCCGCATGCACATATGATGAAGCCGATAGGTGTCGCCGCGCTGCAACGAAAGAATACACATGCAAACAGAAAAACACCAGCATATTCACAAAGACTCTTCATTAGCTGGTAACACATTTCTTGCAAATACTCGCAACACAAACGAACACAAAAACAAGCAGCAAATCCTCGCAAAACAAAAAAAAAAGTAAATCGCTGCAAATTCTTCCAACACAAACAAATAGAGAAAGGCGCTGCAATTTCTCGCAACACAAAAAATACAGTAAAGCGCTGCAAATTCTTCCAACACAAACAAATACAGAAACGCGCTGCAAATTCTCTCAACACAAAAAATACAGTAAAGCACTGCAAATCCTTCCAGCACAAATAAATACAGAAACACGCAGCAGTCTTATTTAGCTCTTAATTGTATACATCAATAAAATCAACTAAGGTAACATGGAACTGCAGCGCGTTTTAAAACTTAAAAACGTCCGTGCAAATTTCAACTAGCTCTACTTTAACTCTAGCAATAGAAAATGCCGTTTAATTAGGTCAACCATGAACACGTGGTATGTAGGTTTCATCTCGTGTTTTTTTCCACATATGTGCAGGCATATTAATATCTGAGGTAAACCTAAAATGTGACCCTGGATCACAAAACCAGTCTTAAGTAGTAAAAGACAAAAATACATACTTTTATGCCAAAAATCATTAGGATATTAAGTAAAGATGTTCCAATTAAGATATTTTGTAAATATCCTACCTTAAATATATGAAAACTTTAATTTTGTGAGTGGATGGCCTGCCACAGTGCCCCTGATTAACTACTTCAAAGGCACTTTTTTCAATGCATAGCTCGTTTATTTAGCTTTCAGATTATGTTAACATCTCAATTTCGAAAAATTTACCCATAAGACTGGTTTTGTTGTCCAGGGTAACAAATAATAAAATAATAATGTCTTCTCCGCTGTCGGCATTACTGTAACAGGCTGATAAACAGACTCTTCAGAGTAAAATAAGCAATTTATATTGTTTTCTCATCAAGAACATGCATGTCAACAATATACAAAATAAATTATATAGGCTACCACAGGATGTCAATAAACATTGTTTTGTCCGTTTTCTGTCCGTTCTGTTTATAATGATTTTGCCACGCGTGAATTTAAACGCAGTTTTTATGCATTTTCTATTCTAGCCGGCCGATTTGAACAATTTAACAATTTAAGAAAACCATGAAATCATTAAAAGAAACCATGAAACATATTGTATGGCAGAAATGTTTTCACAAGTATCACTAACGTGGAAACGCGAAAAAAATATTATATTGTTTTAAGAATTATTACGTACAATTAAAGAAAATGGGACCCCAATATAAGTTATTTATTTATAACTCCACCAACGAATATGGCCGCAGTGAAATGAAGCGCGTTGCAGCTATTGTGCATCAGTTATTTGAGTCCCCTTGAAACATTTCTGTTGGTCGGTGCCAATTTGCTGCGCGTTTCTGTTTTTGTTGTGTTGCGAGAATTTGCAGCGCATTATTGTATTTATTTGTGTTGCTGGGATTTGCAACACGCTTTTGTGTTTGTTTGTGTTGTGAGTATTGGGCATGTGTCACAAAACAAAGGAAGAGGCTTTGTGAATTTGATGGTGTTTTTATTTTTGCATCTGTAGTGCGACACCTATCGGCTTCCTTTGTAAACACTTTTTGCAACTCACATTTAAAAACAAGCCACAATAACACCTGCTAACTTTTCCAGCAGCTCACTCGATGCTTACTCGCAGTTATAGTGTGGGATCAGTTGCTGAATGGAAAGAGAAGCTTGAAAACTGTCTTAGTGACTCTAAAGTTTTTAAGAGGTGAGAAGACATACAGATAAACAACTAGGGATATTTATTCAAATACACTCAAGCTCATATGCCTACATCAGGGGTCCCAGAATATAACCCTGTGTAAATACAGGTGTATACTGTTGTATGTAACTGTTTAACTATGGTGTTTATTTGTTATTGGATAATGCTCCGATTTTTTAGGAAATATTTCCATGCAGGACATAACTATGAATCTCAAGATTTCTTTTAGTTGGAAAAGAACTGTGCTGAATGTGTGTTTATCCTTGCTTTCAAAGGCAGCCTTCTCCCATCAGGGGTTCTGGACGTTCACACAATGTTGATTCACCAGCAACACCTCCAGAGAGCAATCCTGCAGTTTCTTGTACAATGTCCAGTCAAGTCTTTGGCTCACCACAGGCTCATTTCAGTACTGAAGTAGACCCTATCTTCTCACTTGCTAAGAAGAAGGGGCCTCTCCCACCTCTGCCTCCTCATGTAAGAGCAGACATGAAGTTACAACAGAGTGGCAGCGCGCAAACCTCTGACTCCGCTATTCACGTGTTATCATGGGTACCACCTCCTCCAGCTTACACTGCACCCAGTGTCCCATTGAGCTCAGCTGTATTGAAGAAAAGTGCCAGCTTTGCGCCTGTGAGTAGCATTGTATTTACTTTTAGTATGTGATTGGTAGGCTTATATGATTTATATTCAAAAAGAAATGTATGTGATCATATCACATAAATGTCTTTACTGCAGGTTAAAGATTCCTCTTTGACTGGTGTAAAACGCTTTCAAAGTTTTCATGTTAACGGTAACTCATAACAACTACACACATGAACAGATCCAAATCTTTAATTCAGATATTATATATATATATATATATATATATATATTACCATATAATTACTAGATATTTACTATTACATTTTTCTGAATTCGTTCTGAACAGTTCACCCAAAAATTTTAACTGTCTTAATTTACTAACCCTCATGTGATTTGAAACCTGAATGACCATTTGAACTATGGAAAACAAGATGTTATTTTTCCACTGAAAGTAAATTATGATCATCTTTGGTGCATGGAGGAAAGAGATTTAAACTGGTTTGGAACATAAGGGTAAACAAATGATGACAGTTTTAATTTTTGGTTGAACTACTTTAAGAATATTCATCCTCATCCATTTTTTTTCTGTTTTGCAGCTGACATGCAGGGTGAATCTGGTTATGGAAATCAGTAAAAATCACTTTCCTCTTCATCTAAGTGGCAAAGCAACAGAAGAGTTTGTTCAAGTAACTTCACAAGCAACTTAAAAATATATTATTTTCCTAACTCTTAACATCACATGGATTGTCTGCAGCACTTGAAGTATTTCGTCTATTGACTAGTAACATATCTATGCTTGTTTTGATGAAATACAGCATGTCTTAACAAAAATACTAGAAAGACAAGCTGTAAATATTGTCAGTTAAATAATGATACTTTGATTTTATTTAAAAACAGCTTTTTCAGATTTTAAATAGTTTATCAGTGCAAATCGATACATTTTTATTTCACTTACATGAGTATAATAAAATGTTCGTTAGAGATTGATGACGTGTTTATTTGACGACAGCACATCATGCTTTGCTGTTAGCTGCTTACAGAATTCTACACACAATAATGATAACATGAATCACTGTTATCACTCATTTCACACAAACAGTTCATGACATGAATCACAGATGTCATTATGTCAATTAATTGCTTAGAATCCATTTGTGCCTGGTTAATGAATGCGTAAGCCTAGTACAGAATGTGCTGTTATGGGCGTTTGATAAGACAAACTGTCTTTGTAAGCGCGTCGGTCTTATAAACGGAGACAACCGTCATTACATTCTTTCCATATCCACGAGTTATTTTAAGGTATCTACCCTTGAGAAACATATCGAGCATTATATAAGAATATTGAGTCATCATAGGCGGTACTCTGTCCTCAATCTTTCTCTCAAGTCGAGGACCCATATGTGACTGTTTACAGACGCGCGCCTGTAATTTAAAAGCTCAGCCTACTGAAATCCTGTATGCCGTATAAATGCACCGTACGCTTCTTAACAATGTAGTAGCGACTTCACTAGGGAAAGTAGGCTACACACTCTTCAGCAAAGACCGTGCCTGAGCACGTCAACAGCGATCTGCCCGTAATCATAACGCGTATGATGAGGAATTCTTGCAGCTCTCGAGACGGAAGAAATGACAAAGGGACAGGTAAGCTTTGAACCTGTTAGGTTATTTCTGTTAGGTCTCTTGTCTTTCTTATCACGATAGTGTTAACTGTTGGAGCGGTGACCGTGTGCGCAATAAATGTGTGAGTAAAAGCCCTTGCTTGCATATCATGTACACAAAATTCATTTTTTCCACCACACAATAATGAAATGAAACTGTTACATGAACTATTGGTGGTTTGCACCCAGATGTTCTTAGCCTTTTTAGGTTCACTCAGACTATTGTGAACTTGACCTTTATCTAAATCTATCCATTTATCTAGATCCAGGGTTGTATGTAGGCTGTCATACTTGAATTGTTTTTATTCTTAGTATAGAATAGGTATATTTGGTGAAAACCGTGGTGTCGGTCTGTTGCTGGTCTGCACCATCAATAACAAAAATCACATTAGAAAGATTTTACTTATATTGTCACAACTGTATGACATAATAATCATAATCCTGCTAAAAAGATTGTGTTTAGTATGCAGGGAAAGAGAAGGAAATACGTTTAAGTGAAGATCTGATTAGGTAGTGTCAGCGCTGAGCATTCTTTTGGGGGGTCACTATGATGACACACCATGGCAAATAATTTCTGTCGAAAAACGGGTTTTCTTGACCTATTATTCATTCCTTATCTCTTTGTCTATTTGTCTGCTCTTACATTGGCCTTTCTGACAATTCACTCCTGCATTGGTCTAATTTGACATCTTCATCCTGTTCTTTATGTACTTATTCTATACTGTTTTGTATACACATAGTGAGTTGTTCTTCCTGTTTTTTAACATCTTCCTCTGCCTTATACCTCTCATTTCTTGCGCATGTGCAGCACACTCTCCATCACTCTATTTCTGCCTCCCTTCCCTGGTTATCTGTGTGAAAGTTCAGATTCATTCCTCCAATCAAATTTAAGGAACCAGATCCAGCTCTGTCATAATTTGTTTTGTGTCTACCTTTAAGAATAAGGGTTTATATATAAAAGGGTGCATGTTTTTATGCTGTGTCTTTTTTTTATATTTTATTGAAAGATTCTTAGGCAACACATTCATAGGCAAATGGGGTCATGTGCTTTAACTGTGTTTGATGAGCTCTGATGCCACAGAGTGTTTTGTATGTAGTTGAAAAGAAGAACAGTACAGGAATAGAATAAAATTAATAAAACACATGTACTGTTTGAAATACTCGTTTTAGCATGGTTTAAATGAATTCGAATCAGTAATTGCAATATAATAATGATAAGCCGTCAGACATATTGTATTGCTGTTCTGGCAAATCAGACTTGAGTTTTCCAAAGTTATTAGCTAAACTTATCTAGTTTATTTGTATGTTTGCTTTTACCACAGAGTATGCCAGTTGGGTGTCTGGTTATGTCTTATTCGTTCTTTCATACTCTTTATTTGTCTTGTTTGCATAGGCATGCAGTGGAGGCGTGTTTACAGTGTAATTCTAAGAAATACTCAAGGATAATAACACCTAAGTTCTCAGGTGGAAAGTCTAATACTGGGTGATTGGCAGAGCAGCATGTTGTCTTACCAGGCTAAGAAGATTAGTGCTCCTGACCTGCTGACCGGACTAACATTGTCCACCCCCTCTCTCCATCACTTATTTGGTGCCTTTCTCACCTATTGTTATTAAAAGGACTGAGCCTCTTTCAAAGTAGAATTGAAGTTCAGGTGCAAAACCCTCTAAATCCGTCTGACAACGTTTTGTTTAAATTAGCATTTTTATCAGGATATTTCAGACTGGGCAGAGTGTGGTATTTTGCAGGTTTTGCAGCAAAATTATTTAAGTAACGTAAAGGCATATATATGTGTGTGTGGAAATCCTTTACTCAACAACATAATTTAATTTTTAACAGAGGTGGCTTTGACATCGGAACTCTCCTATTTTAAATGTACAGATTTATTGTAGTCTTTTAAAGAACATGAACATACAGAATGCTTAGAAACCATTTTGTAAGATGAAAACAATACTGGTAAAGAAGCACTTCTTTTTTAGGTATAAACCTTGAAGAGGTATGTGATTGTTGTATTTTATTCTAATGTTCATTTGGTGTTAAATTCTGAAACAGTAAGTGTTCCTGTTGTTTATGTCTTTAAAAATTATTAATACTCAGAAATTATACACTATTAGGCCACAAGATGGCACTATTTTCCTACTGTTTTGCTAATATTATCTCTTCCAAGCATTATACATCCCCTGTCCTCAAAGCATCGGCAAAAATATCCATTAAGATTAGATACACGTTAAGTTTCTTATCTAAAAGCATGTAAAATAAAAATCTAAATAGTAAAGGAATAGATTAAAAATTAAATGCAAAGGAAATTCATAGGTCAGTGACGACAGTGTAGCATTAATTCCGTGTGTGTTTCTACATCTTTGTATACATTTCTTTGTTCCAATAAACACAGAGCAAGATGTTTGGAAGAATTTTACATTTACATTTAGGCATTTGGCAGACGCTTTTATCCAAAGCGACTTACATTGCTTTATTCTATACATTTTACATAGGTATTTGCAACCCCCTGGGTTCGAACCCACAACGTCTTACCACTGAGCTACAGGAAAGATTATAGCCATTTTCAGTTCTGTGACATCATCCACAACCATAGTAGGACTTTTTTATTTGTTGTTCTGTTGAACACGTAATGTCTAATGAGATTTATTCTATAATGTCGAAAATTGTGAGAATGAAGAAGAGTTGGTCAGTAAAAACCTCTATTAGGTTTTATTGTGTGCTTTATACTGTATATTAGATTATAATGCTTAAAACAATTTGTATGGCCTATTATAAATCATTAATTTATAAAAGTCAGATGTCTGTACAAGCCGTCTACTAAAAAGCATCCTTTACATAGTGAAAACTAGCACTATGTGTTGTATTACCAATATGGAATATTTCCATTTTACTATTTTCAAGACCACATAAAAATATTTCTTTGTTGGAACCTTGCTATCCTGCACCTGACGGTAAACCTGAACGTTTACACGTTTTGCGTGTTATTGTAGGGTAAAGTAATTTATGATATTCACAGGTTTGATGCAAAAGAACAGGACGTCCGAATCCCTCAAGATAGTGACATGGCTGTGTCCCTCACAGCACACGCCTCGGTCTGCAGTGAATCTAGCATTCTATTGGTTGCCTCCTACTGTCGAGGGGCTTTGATTGGACAAAGACACAATAACACTCGCGACCCATGTGCGCTTCATGTGAACAACAGCGGAACACTGTTTTTTCTCAAACCCTGTTTTCTTCGTATATCTCTTTGCTACTTTTTTTCTATTTTAGGCACAACCTTCAGGAGATTTACGGTAGATTTCAAACGACTCTGGATTATTAGGCTTTAGCGATGGAACAATACTTTTTAAGAAGCATAGTTATTAGATATTGTTATATATGGACAGCAGGGATGTTGTTTATCAATTGACAGTACAAACAAAACAAAGAAATTGTAAAACTTGTTGCCTCTTTCGAAAATCTTTTTAAACTCTGGAGAATTTAAATTGGACAGCATGCAAAATGAAAACACTAAACACACACATATATATGTTGGGAGAGTTTTAGTCATAGACCTTGTTAATTATTGTGTAAAACTAACTTTACCGCAGTGTCACACATTTTGGAAGGGAGGGGTGTTTGTTTTCGGTGCGCAATGTTTAACGGTAGTACGGTACAGTCAGTCTTTCATATTGCTCAGGCGATATGACATACAACACCGACAGATCCCACCAGTTCAGTGCGTTTTGTGGTCACAGGCGTTCATTTCTAAGAATCGGGTCATGATAACACAGGCAGGATGAGTTCTACAGAAGATATTATAATGGCGATTCCACGAGAGCTCACACAAAACCCACTGCGTAAAATATGGATGCCATACAAGAACGGGCTACCGGAAAAACATATATCTCAAAAGAGAGGTTGGTCTACAACGTGTGCCTTTTTAACCAAATATCATATGGCTTGTTTATATGTTTGACTTTAGAATTTGATTTAAGTGTTCTTTTCTAGGCGTTATTAGTATTTATTTGTTTGGCGCGTAACGTTCATTACGAGGTGGGTGTTACATGAGGTTTCGAAAATACGTTCAGTCAATTGTATTCGAGTGCGGAAGTGTGATACATCGTGGTTGGTGGGCAATTTGTGCTGTTGTTGTATCTTATCAATTGATTCTTATTGAGTTTTTATGATCCCGTTGTATTTTCAAGGCTTGGCATCTAAGTAGAACTTGTGTTTTATGTTTTGGATGATGAATTCCCTGCTCCGCATAAGCCAATAGTCGATGTCTTCGACTGATCCAATATGCCTCTTAAACCTGATCAAACACACCGGTTAACGTTAGACATAGCGCGACAAACTGCCATGAAGCCTCTGTAAGATATGTAGCATTCAGGTAGACCTCGGACAAAAAACAGATGGCTGTCATTCAATATGTGTTTATGAGGTTGAGGCAGAGATACCTAAGCTAACACCGGCGAGGCTACCGGTGAGTGTGGGTCACAGTACGCTAAATACTGTCGCTGTCAACCCTCAAACCTTCTCTCTAGCTGCATACGTATAAGCTCATTTTGATATCCGCAGGCTGTCTTGTAGTACGAACTACAAGCACATTTCCGAGCAAGTTTCTAACACCGATACAGCAGTGATGCATGCATTGTGTTGCATTGCTGGTATTCTTTTGGTGGACCCCTGAAGTCCAGGGATTTTCTAATTGGTCCGTGCTGCATCAACATTCGCGGCCCATGCGTGTTGCGGGTGAACATCAGCAGGGGCCCGTTTCAATAAGGAAGTTCAACCAACACCGAGTTAAAATCTGATCTCTGAGTCTTCAGTTTCAGACCAGCTGATTTGAGTCAGTTCAATCCACTCTGAGCAAGTTCACTCTAGGTTATGCGCGTGCAGCATGGCGATGAAAAGCCATCATCAATTGAGTGAAGATAGCACGATTCACCATGGCAACGGCACGTGACAAAAGCGCTATGTTCATTTGTCGCCAATCTAATTGAAGGTACTGTTACAAGCGTTCGGCGAATATGAGCACATATTTAGAAAAAAGATCAACACAGCCGCATCAGCAAATGACAAAAGGGCGTGGGAGAAAATTGCTTCACGTGTTAATGCTCAAGTTTAAATGTCAATCACTTTTATATTTATTTTATTGAAAATGGGAACTATATTTAATAAAACCTGCTCCCGACCAGGTTAGGTTACCGGAGTATGTTACTCTGGTTACTCACTTGGAGTATAAGATACCTCGATTTCTGAAACGGGCTTGACATACCTCGCGTTCTGAAACCAAAAACCCTGAGTATTCAGTTTTCTGGGGTTGACTTACTCTGAGTTTGGACTTGTGCTTTCTGAAACTGGCCCCAGATCGGTTTCGGAACATCATATCAGCGCCATGGATAATAAAGATCATAACCCACACTGGATTACATACAAGTCCTTGTCCAGATTTATAGTTTATATACTTATACTATATATATATTTGTGCATGGATAATGGTTGTTCTCTTTAAAGGTGAAAAGTGTAGCTGGTTATGGTAGTGCCCTAGTCTGAGTTCAGGGTTAACCTATGAAATTCCTTGGGGTGTTGCTATAAGTAAGCAAAAGGTTGAGTTGAGGTCCCTGTTGATCCAAAATTGCAAAACACAAAAAGCTTGCAAAGAACTTTCCGAAACGTTTTTTATAATCTTCTGTGCCTGTATTCCCCCTGATCTTATTTAAAAAGATGCATGAACCAAGCTTAATGTACTGTCCTCTTCTATGTGAAGGAGAAACTGGAGCAGGACACAACTTGATTAGTCAGCAGATAATCAATCGACTGTGCCTTGTGCTCCATGTACAAGATATTTTTTCATCCGTTGTCCAAATGTCTGTGGGACCTTCATTTTGAAATAGCAGACATTGAGCACACAAATAAACACAGATCTCACTCTCATGAATGTAAAAATACACCGTTTAAGAACTTCAATACTAAGATTCTTCACCATAAACAGATTGCCGTGTCAACAGTTTTGTTTGTCACTTAAAAGCCATTTCTTCTGGACCGACATAGGGATGTGTTTGCAGTTCTGGGTGAACTACTCCTCTGCCACATTCAAATCATCAACAAATTAATATTTCCTAAGAGGCGGCAAACCAATACCACTTTAAACTAATACCATGCAAAAACAATAGTCTTACTTAGAGATGTACCGATACCAATTTTAACTAACAACTATTGGTCGAAACCAGCATTTGTCACAGGCCACAGATATTTTTGTTGTTCACAGAATACTCCTATTTGTGCATGGTTCACGTGAGTATTGTGTGATCATTCACATGATTCACCACAATTTTGTTCGACACATGTGTGACATAAGTTTTACACATGTATTCTACAGTTTTGGCAAGAATTTCATTGTATGATTAATTTATTTTAGAAAAATGCTGGATTGTGCAACAGACCTACAACTCAAGGTCTTCAGTTTATAATATCAGCCTTTTTCATCCTATAGCCAGTATTCTGATGGTTTGATGAATTGAATCAAAATTGCCTTTAAAATTCGTACCTGACACATCTCGATTGGTAGCTCTTTCAGGTTTTCCCGACTGGCTGAAAATAAAATATAGCGTAATATTTACTGTACTACTCTCTTTTTATATTTCATGCTGTGAACATAGAACAGCAGATTTTATAATGACTTACTCATTCTTTTTCTCAGTGTGCATGACCAACTGTCCCACCCTCATTGTGACTGTGGGCTTGCCAGCCAGAGGAAAGACGTACATCTCTAAAAAACTCACACGCTACCTCAACTGGATTGGTGTTCCAACAAAAGGTGTGGTAACAATGCATACAAATACACATGTACTTAAACACTTACATCACATAAATAAACTTGAACAACTAAAAATGTGTATATCTTGACAGAATTCAACGTGGGACAGTATCGGAGGGAATGTATAAAAATCTACAAGAACTTTGAGTTCTTTCGGCCAGATAATGAAGAAGGGCTGAAGATAAGAAAGTGAGTTTCTGTTTGAACATCTTGTTTGTAAATGCGTTTTGGTTCTGTTTTTCTAATGGTGTGTTTCTTGTATTTTAGGCAGTGTGCTTTGGCGGCACTCAATGATGTCAGGCAGTACCTCAGTGTTGAGGGAGGCCACGTTGCCGTAAGTGTAGTTTTGCAAAGTTTTCTTTTTTTGCACTTATTTCAATTTTGATTTTTGCTTGTTGCAAAGTAGCATTCATGTATAGTTAAAGAGGTGAAGAGATGTAATTATGACAAATTTAGAAAACACAATGCATGTTATGATTGCATTTTTACAATATGCTTTTGCCTTGGTTTGTTTATTTGGATAAAAAGATTGTTCCAAAGCGACTTGCATTGCATTATTTTATACATTTGTATCCTGGGTGTCATTCCTATGATTTTGGCATTACTAGTGTGCTCATACTGTCCCATTTAAGCTAGAGAAACAATATAGCATTCCTTTTGAAAAGTGTTTATAATGATTGTGTTGATTTGTTAGGTGTTTGATGCCACAAACACAACAAGAGAAAGGAGGAACACAATCATGAGATTTGGCGAACAAAATGGCTATAAGGTAAAACGCACACTGCAGTCATGTGGCCTGTATAAGCCTCTGGTGTTATTTTGGGAATGATCAATATGTGTTAAGCAGTGATGTGCAGAGTCTGACTCTAATATGATTTATCACTATGTCTTAGGTTTTTTTTGTGGAGTCTGTGTGTGAAGACCCCACGATTATTGCTGAAAACATTGTGGTAAGTAATTGGAATTAGGTTGCTTTTATCAGACTATGCGTGTAAACGCAAGGTGACCTCAAGATGTTGATAGGTTTTGTCTTTTACTGTATGTCGGAGAGCAGCAGGTGAAGTTGGGTAGTCCAGATTACACTGATTGTAACACTGAAGAAGCCATCCAAGACTTTATGAAGAGGATCAAATGCTATGAGAACAGTTACCAGCCGCTGGATGAAAACCTAGACAGGTCAGAAATCCCTTTACACTCGACCCTGAAGTATTTTAAATCTTTGTAATCTTAATGCAAAAGCCTTTGGGAAAACATAAATTTACTCAAATTAAATATTTTAGGGTGTTATTTCTTCATTTTGTGTCTGGGTTCTTTAACATTGTCTATTTTGTCTTACAGAGAATTGTCATATATTAAAATAATGGAGGTGGGCCAGCGATATTTGGTGAATCGTGTGCTTGACCACATTCAGAGCCGAATCGTTTATTATCTGATGAACATTCACATCACCCCACGCTCCATCTACCTCACTCGCCATGGAGAGAGTGATTTGAACGTCAATGGTCGCATCGGAGGAGACTCGGGCCTGTCGCCTCATGGAAAAGAGGTGTGTGCAAATTTAAGGATTACGTTATTTGTCAGTTCTGTAGTTCGTCAGTCACCAGATGTGCCCTTAAGATAGTTTGATTTCAGGCATTGTCGATGCCAATCCTTTTCACAGCCTTTATCACAAATAATTTCTTTATGGTTGGTCACAGGAACGTACAAATACTTTCCTCTAATTCCCTCTCTCGCAGTATTCTGAGTGTCTGGGCAAGTTTATTCAGGATCAGAACATTAGTGATCTCAAAGTTTGGACAAGTCAAATGAAAAGAACCATTCAAACCGCCGAGGCATTGAGTGTCCCCTATGAACAATGGAAAGCACTTAATGAGATTGATGCTGTAAGTATGCGCTGATGTCCTTTGTGTTAATGCATTTCATGTGGCCAATGAGTGACACTCTCAGTCTTGTGTGTGCAGGGCGTTTGTGAAGAGATGATGTATAAAGAGATCCAAGAACATTTTCCTTTGGAGTTTGCCTTGAGGGACCAGGATAAATATCGCTATCGTTACCCTAAGGGAGAGGTGTGTTGAGATGCTCATGCAGTATGCATCATGGGGCGGAACAGAGCCACATCTCATTACATCCACAGAAAATGTAATATCTATAAAATCTCTTTCTTTGTAGTCTTATGAGGATCTGGTCCAGAGATTGGAGCCTGTCATTATGGAGCTGGAGCGACAGGAGAACGTTTTGGTTATTTGTCACCAGGCTGTTATGCGCTGTCTGCTTGCTTACTTCCTGGACAAGAGTGCAGGTGTGTTAGATAGAGACAACTTTTTTATCAATTAAATAATGATGTATATTTTTGTACCTTAGACCCTTTATTATATTTTAGAGGAGCTGCCGTACCTGAAATGTCCCCTACACACAGTCCTGAAGCTTACCCCTGTGGCCTATGGTGAGAACATTATTCATACACAACCCTTTTCCCCTTAAAATGAGCATGTGCATTTCATACACAAAGCTATAGCTCCATTTCATTTTTGAGTAAAATGTTTCTTTAAGATAAGCTTGTGGCCCTGCATGCGACGGTAGATGTTGCTGCTCAGAATGAAACAAAAGTAATTTAGTTTAAAAGCTACTTGGCTTATCTTCTAACATGAAATGAAACATAAAAGGGAGTGCTTATTTTCATTAAAAATTAAAAGAAAAGGTTTCTTAGTTTAACAGTGTAACAAAATTCTCTTCTCTCTTGTTTTAGGCTGTAAAGTGGAGTCAATCAGTCTGAACGTGGAGGCAGTAAACACTCACAGGGACAAACCTGAGGTACCCAAACAATCAATACAAAAGCAGTTATTTTATATAATAAAACTTTTCTTTTTGTTTTAAGCATAAATGTCATCCTTCACTCGTTATAGAATGTGGACATCTCCCGTTTGGCAGTAGAGGCACTTCTCACAGTGCCTGCTAACTGCTGATCCATGACATCACTTCCTGTACTTCAGCAACACTCCCATCAGTCTGTTCCATCCACTCCTCTCATCAGTTTCTGTGTGTTCAGGAACATTGGGCAGAATATGCATATTTGTATGTTCTCTCTCTATTTTCAGATAGGTAACTGGAATCCAGTTATTATTGTATACTAACCCTAATTTTTGGGTGTGAGTCGGTTTGTGTTTGCGATTGAGGTTTGCAAAAAGCAGATCTGAAAGAGATACATTTTCCTGAATGGTTATCTTTTTGTATTTTCTTTTTTTTATGCTGAAAATTACTTTTTTCCGGTGAGGTTGAATAACTGTAGCCTTCCGCCCATTGGTCAGTGTTTTGAACATTGGCAAAATGTTACATCTCGTTCACGCGGAGTTGTTTATAGTTTGGCTGTCATTAAACACTAAATGTTACCTGTTGAAATACATGTAACAGGTATTGAAAAATAACAGCAGAATTATCATTGTACTCTGCAATATCTAGGTGGACTCAAAAAACTGCACAATTAATGGAAAGCATGTGACTAAATGGAGAAACGATTTGATTGCTAATCATTTGTTGGCTCTAATCCCAATTCAGACAGGTAGTTAATAAAAGAGGCTGTCAATTCTAAATGATACAAATATTTTAAAAATATTTTGCCTCTAGTTAGTTGTCTGCAAAAGCCAAATATTATGTTTACAAGTCTTGTTTAAGCCTTGTTAAAATAGCAGGCTTTATTTGCACACTAATCATTCTTACACATACTTTCCTAAATCATATTTTTGAAATTGATTTGTTTAAATTTGCTAAATTTTTTTGCATGTTTACTTTTTCAAATATTCTATACTAAATTAAAAGTGAATGTTTTCATCTCTATTTTTGTTACGATTAAGCAATGGGACGTTTGGGGATTGTGATTTGAACTGCACTTTTTCGAACAGAGAGGAAGGAGCTCTGTGAACCATTTCTAAACATCTTCCCTGTGAATAACAGAGCTATGCTAATGTTTGAAGCTCAGCTCTCAGTTAGACGCACAATGTAAAAAGTTCTCCAAGTACCATCAATAAACCTTATTCTAAATTAAATCTTGCTGTCTTTGATACATTATGGTGAGCATGTTCATATCACATGGTGTTTTGATTGTGGTTGATTTTCAGGCATAAACAATATGAATTTAAACTAAATTTTCAATATGTAGGTTTTATTCTTCTTTTGCACGGATGCCAATCCTGGTAATAAAACCTATTAAAATAGTCACAACTTGCAAGTCAAAATAAATATAAACACAACAATATTGACATTTCACACATGATATAAAAAAACTCAAAACTCATTATTAGTTATAAAAAGGTGGAAGAGAAACTGAAAGGACAATTCTGACGAACCCTTGATAGTATGATGATGTGAAACGATCCTATAATACTCAAACACAGTGCAACATTTATTTAAGTGTAACGTCAGTGTCTAAAAATAAAATAATAGTATAGCACCCATGCCAGCAATTAAGCTCAAATGTCTTTAAGTGACCTATGTGCACACCTATGACAAGTTGAAGGTAGTGTGTGTCATTTCTGTGCCGCTAGCATCACCAAACAGAACACTCCCCCATGTGGCACTGGTTATGCGACAGATGGTCATACTTCAAACTTCAGCCAACATTGCCGAGTCGGACCCTTACTCTGTTGTTTACACTTCTAAGGGGAGTCAACATTCAAATGCTGTATATTACATTTCATGATAAACACACCGTTTATACAGCTGCGTTGGTATGAACTTGAATTGTAAATGTGCACACACAAGCCTGATGCACACATATGTCAGTCTGTCCTTAGAGGCCTCCTCTCACGCTGGCTGCTGTGGATTGATGTTGAGGTGGGCGGGGTTTCCCAGCAGACCAATCCGCTGCTTGTGTTTCCTCTGTTCAGTCATCTAGCAAACAAGAGATGGTCCTTAAAAACAAAGCCTATAATAGCTTTCTTTAAAGACAACCCTTTTAATCCCAAGCATTCAGTTAATGATGTATTTATCTTTAATCTGAGAAAATGTATGACAATGCAATTATTAAAACCAGAGAGCAAACGTTTGGCAAGGGTTAATCTGTGTAGTTGGACACTTTTAAGCATTTTGGTACTTTTGTTTTGTCCCTTTAAATGTCACAGGAATAAATAGGCACCTGCTCTTTGAGTTCAGTGAGCTGATTGGTCAGATTGGACACCAGTCTCATTGTGGACTCCAGTTTCTCCTGCAGACTGCGCAGCTCGTTCTGTTCACCCTCGCCATCACTGCTGACCAGTGACATGGCTCTCATACGTGGAAACCAGTCCAGATTGTGCTCCTAAGGTGAAAGAATGTGATCAGAAAAGGTTTAAATACAAAAATAAAACAACTATTATATATATAGAGCTTCAGTATATATATATATATATATATATATATATACTGTAGCGCAGTGGTTAGTATGTGGCGCTTCCAATGCCAAGTTCACGGGGGTCGCTCCCAGGGATTCCATGTACTCTGACACAAATATATAATATAATCCATTGTAAGTCGCTTTGGATAAAACCGTCTGCCAAATGCATAAATGTAAATATCTGCGAGAAGCCTCCAAGAACATGGTTTGAAAAATAACAAAAACGTGACTTTTAATCAATGCAATATAATAGTGACTATAATGCCTTGTTTCCACTGTGTGCTCGGTTTTGGGACCCTTTCATAAGGGCATCTAGCACAGTAGTACCGGAACCATAAGGGTGGAGCTATACTCACTGCAGAACGCTGATTGAATGAGAGAGAATCGTCACTTGTGCGTGCTACAAGGGGAATGAAAACACAAAAGGCGACATTTTTAAATACGGCTTTGTCCTTCGTGCCATAATGACGTTGATGGCTACTTTCCGGCATACACCACGCCTATCAAGTAAGGGTACTGAAAGAGGCCGAAACGCAAGCCGGATCAGGGTTTACCGAATCGAACCGTATTGGACTGTGCTGAACCGTACAGCTCATTGGAAACGAGGCATAAAATGCTCTCTATTGTATTTTCAATCAAAATCGAACAGCAATTTGTAAAATTTACATTGTGAGAATATATCATGTTTACATGTGCAGAGTTGAGTTGCTGCAAGTACACAATTCAGAAGCCCGAGTTTCTATATTCGCCATGTATGTTCTCACCTTGATCATCTGAGCAACGTAGCTCTCGGGGCCTGTGTATTCTGTGGAGTCCTTGACCCGCACCAGGACGATGAAGAACAGATAGTGCCACAGGTTGTGCTCTTCCTTTATGTGCTCCTCAAATGTCACTGTTTTGTTATCAAACTTATCTCTCTCCAGACCTAAAGAAACACAAATGAGTATTTTAAAATGTACATTTCTGAACCCTAAGCATGTTAACTTGTATACAGTAAGTTTTTGTTGTAGTCCACCTGTAGCTGAGAACATGGCAAGAATAAGATCATGGGTTTGGTTTCCAGAGAACACAGGGAATTGAGAACAAGTATAGGAACTTACTTAAATGCACTATTTGGCTCATTAAAGCACCTGCCAAATACATTCATGTACTGTAAAAGGATGTCTCACCGCAGATAAAGCACGTTGTCTTCAGGACTTCCTCTTTTCTCTGCTTTTCACTTCTGAGGTCAGCGAACGTGTCAATGATGACACCAAAGATCAGATTTAACACGATGATGATCACCAGGAAGAAGAACAGCAGATCGTACACGACCCGTGCGGCAAACAGATGCTCCTGCACACATAGTCATGGACTTTGTTTAAAGCAGGGCTTCTCAAACTTTTTTCTTAAAGTTGACAAACAGTTATTATGTTTACCACATTTTGTACTCTTATTGTGAATTGTTTTTTCCCCCAAAAATAATTAAAATATATACAGTGAGGGAAATAATTATTTGATGCCGTGCTAATTTTGTAAGTTTGCCTGCTTACAAAGTAATAAAGGGTGTATCGTTTTATTTTAGAGTAGGTTTATTTTAACTGATAGAAACAGAATATCAACCAAAATATCAGGGGGGGAATAATAAAAAGGTTATAAATTGATTTGCATTTCATTCAGTGAAATAAGTATTTGATCCCCTACCAACCAGAAATAATGCTGGCTCCACAGATTGGTTATGTGCCTATATGGACCATAGATTACTCCTGTCACTTTAAGAAAGTACTCCTAAATCAGCTTGTTTTGTATATAAAAGATGCCTCCCAACAGGATCTGTATCTTCCATTTCAACCACTCCACCACCATGGTCAAGAGTAGTTTCAAAGGATGTCATGGACAAGATTGTAGACCTGCACAAACCTTGAATAGGCGACAGACAGAAGCTTGGTGAGGAGACAACTGTTCCTGCCATTATTTGGAAATAAAAAAATACAAAATACCTATAACCTGCCCTTGTTCTGGAGCTCCCTGCAAAATTAACCCAATGGAGTAAAGATGATCATGAAAGAGGTTAAAGATCAGCACAGAACTACACGGTAGAAGCCTGTTAATAATTTCAAGACAGTTGGGACCTCAGTTGGCAAGCAAACCATTTGTAACACGCTATGCCACAATAGATTGAAAGCCTGAAGCACCCGCAAGGTCCTCCTGCCCAAGAGCTGGCTCGTCTGAAGATGACAATGAACATCAAAATGATTCAGAAAAGGCTTTGGAGACCAAAATTGACTCCTGTGTTTGTACGTAGAGAAATGTTGACTATTTCCCAAAAAAACACCATGCCTACAGAGAAGCACAGTGTTGGAAACAATATGCTTTAGGGCTTTTTCTCAGCTACGGGTACAAGGATGAATTCTTCGCATTTAGGGCCTGAAATTCTTGGACAAAAACCTTGTCCCCTTAACTAGATCACTGAAGTGCGTCGTGGTCATGGATGTGCCTTAAACATGACAAAGACCCAAAACATATTGCCAAGAAAACCAAAGAGTGGCTTTAAGGCAGAGTAGATCATTTGGTAAATGCTAACGTTTGCCTGCTAGCAGTACAATCATACGATCCCTCCCTCTCTGGAATCACCATCCAAAGCCACGCCTCCTCCAAAACACATGAGCGTGCGTACAGACCAGAAGCTATTGGATCGGTTACAGTGAAGTCATGTGATATTCACCTGGGGAGAAAGCATTACAGTACACAGTGAATGACATTTCTACGATAACGAACATCTCCAGGTACCTGCTCTCTGTACGCCATTGTCCCGCTGCCTGCACATTGCACATGAGCGAGCTGATGACATATGATGTCTGCTTGAACAGGGTGCACAGTGGGATGCAAAATATGCTGATTGAAAATGTACACATGAGGTATCAGTGCCCTTGGATCGAGGGCAGTCATTGGTCCAATGTTTTTTGACCCTACGCCTTTCATAGAAGATATAAAATTATAAAAATACCAATGTTTGCTTTACTTATTGATTGCTATCAGGATGTTAAAGGTACAGTGTGTAGGAATTTGAAGGATTTATTCACCAAAATGTAATATATAATACAAAACTATGTTGTGAGTGGTGAAGAAATACCTTACAAAATGAACCGAAATGTTTATATTACCTTACAATGAGACATTTTATGTATATACACCGCGGGCACACCCTTACATGTAATTTATCAAATTGCACAGCCATGTTTCTATTGTCGCACTACACGGACAAACTGAGCTCGTTTCATAAACGAAGGATGCATGGGACTATGTTCTTCTTCGGCTGTGTTTTGAGGCAGCTTGCTAAGCCACTACATAGAAGGATTAGCAGAAGAAGAGGAAGAACAATAACAAAATTCACTCGTCATGTTTTTTATTAGAAATAGAAACTGTTATTTTGTTGCGGTTAGAAGTGGAATTTGCGCTAATGGCAGACCACAGATACTCTGCACAGAGCCGAGAGAGCGTCAATCTGTATCGTCAGAAAAGAGAAACGATACGATGCAGCAAGGCGACGTCCAGACAAAAAACGGCAGAAAACCCGAATAAAGATCAGTGTGGCTTTTCCCAAATGGAGGGCACTGATGCAGGAAAAGGGTTTGCTAAGCCACGCCGCAGCTGCCAGCTCTCTGCTGGACCGATAAGTTTGTTTAATTTCCGCTATATAAGTGAACTGTTTGTTTGATAGCTTTAGCTAATAGATGAGCTGATCATCAGGAGAAGTAGCGTTTTTCCTTTTAAAATTTTAGCACTTTGTATTTGTACTATAAGTCCTTGTTGCATGGCCGTGTGCAAATCAAGTTAGAAATCATGTTAACAATCATAATTTGCATAAATCAGGTGTAATTTATATTATATTAGGCAAGGCAAGGCAAGTTTATTTATATAGCACATTTCATACACAAGTGCAATTCAAAGTGCTTTACATAAAATGATTGACAGAAAGAATAAAACGTATCTTTAAAATGCAAATTATTTAAAACAATAAAACAGCAATAAAATTGATTAAAAATGTGAGTGTATACAGTATATAAAAAGAATAAGAGTAAAATAAAAATAAATTAGAAATAGAAGTGCAGTTTATGTAAAGTAGCACAGTGCTCAGGTTGTGAATGCACAGCTAAACAAGTGTGTTTTTAATCTGGACTTAAAAGTAGCTACTGTTGGTGAATGTCTGATGTCATCTGGAAGCAGATTCCAGCTACGAGTGGCGTAATGGCTAAACGCTGACTCGCCCTGTTTTGAGTGAACCCTTGTTATCTCTAACTGACTTGATCCTGATGATCTGAGAAGTCAGATTGGTTTATATTCAATGAACATATCTGAGATGTATTTGGGTCCTAGACCATTGAGTGATTTATAGACAAATAATAATACTTTGAAGTTGATTCTAAAAGTAACTGGTAACCAGTGTAAGGACCTGAGGATTGGAGTGATATGCTCAGATTTTTTGGTTCTGGTCAGACTCCTGGCAGCAGCGTTCTGTATGAGCTGCAGCTGTCTGATGGTCTTTTTGGGAAGACCTGTAAGGAGTCCATTACAGTAATCCACCCTGCTGGTGATGAAAGCATGGACTAGTTTCTCTAAATCTTGGCTTGAGACAAAACATCTGATTCTGGCTATGTTTCTGAGATGGTAGTAGGCTGATTTGCTTATTGCTTTGACATGACTGCTGAAACTAAGATCAAACTCCAAAATGACCCCAAGATGTTTTACCTTGCTTTGTGTCTTTAGACCTCTTAAGTCAAGGTATGTGTTTACCTTGTTAGTTTCATCCTTGTTACCAAAAACAATGACTTCAGTTTTGTTTTTATTTAACTGAAGGAAGTTTTGACACATCCATCTGTTAATTTCATCAATGCATTGGCAAAGAGAGTCAATAGGCCTGTAGTCATTGGGTGAGAGGGCTAGGTAGATCTGAGTGTCGTCTGCATAGCTGTGGTAGGCAATTTGGTACTTTTTCATTATTTGGCCAAGTGGGAGTATATACAGGTTGAAGAGGAGCGGAGCTAGAATTGAGCCCTGTGGAACACCACAAGTCATGGGTGTCCAGTCAGATTTATGGTTGCCTATGTTCACATAGTAACCTCTCCCTTTAAGGTATGACCCAAACCATTTAAGTACCAATCCAGAAAGCCCTACCCAGTTTCCAGCCTATTTAGGAGTATGGTGTGATCTACTGTGTCAAAAGCAGCACTGAGATCTAGTAAAACCAGAACTGATATTTTGCCTGAATCAGAATTCAATCGAATATCATTAATTATCTTTATGAGCACTGTCTCTGTGCTATGATGCTGACGGAAACCAGACTGATAATTGTCCAGGTAGCCATTTGAGTTCAAAAATTTGGTCAGCTGATTGAAGACAACCTTTTCAATGATCTTGCCTATAAAAGGAAGATTTGATATTCGTCTGTAGTTAGACAGTAAGGTTTTGTCTAGATTGGCCTTTTTTAGAAGAGGTTTGACAACTGCATTTTTTAGGGACTCGGGGAAAGTTCCTGAGAGCAGTAAGGTATTAACTATTTTTAAGAGATCTGCTTCCAAGCAGTTAAACACTCTTTTGAAAAAGGATGTGGGAAGTGTGTCAAGGCTGCAAGTTTACGCCTTAAGATGCTGGACCGTTTCCTCCAGGGTTTTGAGATCAATTGTCTGAAATTCAGACAAAGTAACTAATTTCTGATGTACTGAAGTCAGACTGACCTGACTGCCGCATGGAGCTTTAATGATTTCCATTCTGATATTACTGATCTTTTGAAGGAAAAAAGTTGCAAACTCATTGCATTTGTCATCAGACAGCATTACCCTCGGAACTTGACTAGGGGGATTTGTTAGTCTCTCTACAGTTGCAAAAAGGGTGCGAGTGTTATTTATTTTGCTGTTTATAATGTTAGAGAAAAAATTCTGTCTAGCTTTGCCTAAGTCAACATTGAAGGCATGCAGGCTGTCTTTATAGATGTTATAGTGAACTTCAAGTTTGGTTTTTCACCACATACGCTCAGCTTTTCTGCATGTTCTTTTCATGCTTTGTACTTCTGGTGTGTTTCTCCAGGGTGCTTTACGCCTGCCAGTTATCGCCTTGACCTTTACTGGAGCAATGGCATCGATAGCATTTTTTACTTTTTCATTAAAGCTATCGAGGAGAACATCAATAGAGTCTGCAGATATACTCGGTGACAAAGACATAGCATTCATAAATAGCTCACTGGTGTTCTCATTTATGAATCTCTTTTTTATAGAGACAGGTCTATCTTCAGTGGCAGGACTTATTGATATATCAAAGAAAATACAGAAATGATCAGACAGTGCCACATCTCTAATAATAGTGGATGAAATGTTTAGACCTTTGCTAATAAGCAGATCCAGAGTGTGTCCACGATTGTGTGTGGGACCGTGCACATGCTGGATCAGATCAAAAGTGTTTAAAACATTTAAAAGTTCATTTGCATTATTGTTTTCTGTCTTGTCTACATGAATATTAAAATCTCCAGCAATAACAAAGCAGTCAAATTCTGAGGAAATAGCTGATAACAGTTCTGAAAAATCATCAACAAAGACTGGGGAGTATTTGGGAGGTCTGTAAATAATTGTAAAGAGAATGCGTGGTGAACCTTTTAAAGCAATACTCAAGTATTCAAAGGACAGGTAGTCACCAAGTAAAACTTGCTTGCAGTCAAAGAGATCTTTAAATAAAGCAGCTATTCCGCCACCTCTCCTTACAGCTCTGCAAACATTTATAAGTAAAGTTTGGGGGGGCAGATTCATTGAGGATTGTAGCACTACAACTATCATCTAACCAAGTTTCATTTAGAAACATGAAGTCCAGTTTGTTACTGGTGATGAGGTCATTGACCAAAAAGGATTTGTTTTTTAGTGAACGGATGTTTAAAAGTGCTAATTGAATAGTAACTGTTCTCAGAGAGTGACGTCTAAAAGGTATTAGATTAGATAGCTTTGCCATACGACTGGAAAAGGCCTTAGTTTTGCGATCACTTATCAGGACAGATATAGGGAAAACTAAAGGAACACTGGGTTCCCACTTGTTCTGTAAATATTTGAGATTGCTGGTATTATCATAGCTGGGACCCAATTCATATCAGTTACCAGTGCTCTTTGCAGTCTTGTTTAGTCCATCTCCAGCAGATGGGGGTTTGTGTGATCCCTGGCGTTGTGGCAGAGGACGGAGAGCTCTTTCAGAGGGAACAGGCTGGCCAGATTGACCCAGAGTCTTTGGTGGTTGTGGGGCCCGTCGCTTTTTAGTTGAAACCTGTGGACTCTCGACAATAGAGTGGGAGAGTTTTGTTCCAGCAAATACTAGTTCCTCCATTTTCTCTGAGAAGCTCAAAAGAGATGATGTGGTAGAGAGGGAGAAAGTGTGTAGTGAGAGGGGCTACGAGTCTGGTGTTTCTGAAGACTGAAGTATGTTATTTTGGCTCTCCCGGTTGTTATCCACAGAAACGTCCTTGGGTGTCGAGTCCTCGTCATCGTCTAACTGATGTGATGTCACTGGGCAGGGTACAGCCTGAGTGGTGTTATCCAAATGTCCATCCAACTGCTGAGGTGGGTCACTATGGCCAGGTGTATTTGTGCCATTTAGGAGTGGAATGGCACACTCTACTGATGGGTGAAGAAGGGAGAAGAGGATATTGTCCTTTAGCACTCTTGAACCAAGTTTGTTTGGGTGGAGCCCATCTGTTGTAAAAAGTTGTCTTTGACTCCAAAAGAGATTAAAGTTGTCAATGAAGTTCAGTCCTCTCATGTTGCAAGTTTTTTGCAGCCAAATGTTCAGACCGAGTAGCCGAGAGAACATATTTGTTCCCCGAGCTGGGAGAGGTCCACTGATGAATGACTGAACTTTTTGCTTTCCAAGCATTTCAAAGAGTTCATTAAAATCCCTTTTTAGGAGCTCCAACTGCTCTTTTCGAGTATCATTTTCCCCCACATGTATGACAATCCGATTTACAGACTTGTGTTGTTTCAGGATGTTTGACAGTTCCTTGCTTACATCATCAATCATCGCTTGAGGGAAAAAGTATGTACGTATGGCCCTGCCACGAAGGTTTCTGATAATAGAGTGATAATTTCTGATATTGGAGATGGTGGTCTAGTGGGTTACACCACTGAACTGGTAATCAAAAGGTTGCTGGTTCGATCCCAGCAGCCACCACCAGTGTGTCCTTGAGCAAGACACTTTACTCCATGTTGCTCCAGGGGGATTGTCCCTGTAATAAGTGCACTGTAAGTCGCTTTGGATAAAAGCGTCTGCCAAATGACTAAATGTAAATGTAAATGTAGAGTCCCCCACTATCAGAGTATTTGGCTCGGCTGCTTTCTGAGCAGAGTGTCGTTGCCTGTTTGACACAGAGCGTCTGCCAACTGCAGTGTCCACCTTTGATTTTTGCCTGACCACATTTGGGGATTCTTCACCCATATTCATTAGTGCCTCAAATCTATTTTTAAGATGTATAGGGGGTGGCAGAGTACCAACAGTGTCTTGTCGAGTCTTAGCCATATCTGGGATAGAGGAAGCTAATGCGGCAATTTGTGAAACTCTTGACAGTCTGATATTACGAGCATCTTTAGGTCTTGCACCCTTTTTTTGCCAGCGGTTTGTGTCCTCAGCTACCTTTGTTTGCATCTGTACAGGTTTGTCTGAGTTCATTATAATCTGATGAGAAGTGCTGGGTTCACGGAACTCACCGGCTATATGCTGAGGGGGGTCCACGGCGAGTATCAGCTGTGTGTTCTTGCAGGGACGGCAATATTGTGAGTAGCTTTGTTTCGAGAACTGCAATCTTTTGTAGAAGTTTGTGGCAGTGTGAGCAGCAGGTGGTTGTTGATCCAAAAGAAGGCATTTTCACACCAGTTTGAGAGTGGGCAGCGGAGTTATCCTGAAGAGTTTCAATTGTCGGCAGCAAGCTGGTAAACCACGATCCTATAAGAAATCCTGGTTGCTTAGCGAAAGTTTTGAAGTATTTCCCAGTCTTTGGTTTTAGTGCCTAATTGTTTAGTCTGAGCACTGTACTGAACTGCGGGTGTTTAAATAAGATAAAGCATAAAAGCAGAAGCGCAAAGCAGGGAGCGCTAGTAAATGCGTCCGATCAGTAGCACAGCCGGAAGAGATCTATAAATGTTTTGAATGATTTTCAAATACACTGAATGATTTTCAAATACACTGTATATATCTTTTATATATATTTCTTTACATTTATAGATGCTCACTTTTAATGCTTAGCTTTCACATCCTCTCTTGTGCGGTCCTCCCGGGTAACGTTAGCTCCTCTGCCTCTCCTCGCCCTGCCTGCATCTCCAATACCCCTACCTCTCCTCCCTCTCCCTCTTACTACCCGTGTTAAGTCCAAAAATTGCTATGTATAATAAGCGAATAAATCCCTGACACAATGTTAAATAAGTAACAATAATATTCACTATAACGATTAGAGTAACTGATGAATTAAGTAACTTTTATTTATTTATTTTTCTTTGTAAATAAGCCTCGTCACTTGACTTGCAAAGGTTACTCTCTGCTGTCTCAGACAACGACATCTCTGTCCTGTGTCCGTAACTTCAGTCTGTTGTTCGCCTGTGAGACGTAGATTGCAATTATCAATACCACCGATAATGGCCGCTATCATTTACGGAACCCTTTTGTCCCCTGACGGCAACCGTAGCTTCTCTAATGGGAGGGAGAGGGGGATGGCGGAGCTTTAGGTTGCAATTTCCAACTACGCCAATAGTGGCCTCTGAAACTTACACACAGAACCTTTAAGAGAGTTCCGACCAGCATGAGAAAATACGTTTCTGGACAGGATTGCCTACTTAGCCTTTAAGGAGAAGCCCATTAAATGTCCTAGCCAGCCTCTAGACCCCAGAAAGTCTGTGAAGAAGGCGACAGCCAAGAACCCTTAAAGATTTACAGAGGAGTGGACTAAATGGATCCTGACACATGTGCAAACCTGGTGACCAACTATCAGAATTGTTTTACCTCTGTGCTTGCCAACAAGGGTTTCTCCACCAAGTACAAAGTTATGTTTTGCTTGGGGATCAAATCCTTATTTCACTGACTGAAATGCAAATCTATTTACAACCTCTATATAATACCTTTTATATAGAAAGCAGGCAAACTTACAAAATCAGCAGGATATCAAATACTTATTTCCCTCACTGTATCTTGAATCATTTCCACTGTGCTTTCAAAACAATTCCTTTCAAATAAGTTTATTTAGGGGATTTAAGAGTTCTAATGAAACAGCACACTTATATTTTATGGCAAGCTCTATGAAAAAAAAATGATATATGTGCAGAACCTTAAATGATTGACGCGTATATATATTCCCAAACAAACAGAACTGAGGGAGAAAAAGTTCACTACAAACAGAGGGGTTTAAACAATTTCAAGTCTAAGTAAAGGGCATCCCTCCTCAGAAAGCACTCTGTATAATCCAAGTTTAACACTCATAAAGTTCAACTGTAATACTTACATTTCTAACTGTAAAAAGTAAAAGGAAACTTGACATGATAAACACTGCTAGTAAATGATAAAAAAAATCTGTGTACCTCTTTGGATGGTTTGCGCAGAACATCTCCAACTCCACCACCACTTCTCAGACCATGACTCAATACAGTAATCATACACATCCATAGAGAATCACATGCACGCTCTTCATCATCTAAACACACACAAGGACACAATGTAAAGGTTAACACCGTTAAATAAAGCCACTGCTGAGTTCATAATATCTAAAGACTACTGTTAGACAGTGTGTAAATATCAACAAATGAATGATATTATTAAATTAGTACCTTCATCATCATCAAAAGATATACATGATCCATTTTTTCCACTGCAGACCCCCTCAGCTAAATGAATCCCCTCTTCAACCACACATACAAACACAAGAGAAAACATTCAAATTGGTATAAACCCTACTTTGTGTTTTGCTTTGTGATATGTGTATATTTATGTATTCATGTGTGTTACCCAGGGTGTTGTTTGGGATGCGATTTACTTCCAGAATGAAGTCATCTTTAAAGAACATATATCCCACAATAGAGAAGAGGTAGACCAGGATCAGGCCCAGGACAGCTGTCAGCACGATGGAACGGCCATTTCGAGTGACACTCTTGATGACGTTCAACAGAGTCTCCTCCCTGTTCACCAGGTCAAACAACTACACACACACACATTCAAATGGTAAAGTAACATTGTAGCATGTTAATAACTAGTATGTTCTGTTTAGAAATATATTAGTGCAACATTGTTTAAAATTCATCTAAAAATGTTCAGACAGACCAGTAGACTATAAAAGAAGACGTGTCCAAAAAGTCCAAGTGTACAGATGAGAAGATACAGCAGATGAAACAGGAACTCTCTGTCCATCACCATAACCCGGTAACCACGGGTAAATGTCCCACGGTTACCCACGAAGCTCACCATGAACACTATCTTATTACACACCTGAACGGAACAAAAACAGGTACAGAGATTCACAAAACGGTAAAGTTTGTCAACAGCATCAAATAAATATTTGTGCAAACATATTTGTTTGTATTCCTACATTAAAAGTTCCCAGAAGCGTGAGCATATGCTGCAGTCCCACAGAGAACCCGAGCTGCAGAACGATGGACATGACCAGAACTCTCACTGCGTTTGGCCTCGGTGACATCATGACGAAACCCAATGAACCCAACAAACACACCCACAGCAGGAGAGAAAGAGAGGGATCCAGTGTACCTGAAAAACACCAGAGGTGAAGTATGTATGAGTATATATTTATATATATATACATACAGTATCTCACAGAAGTGAGTACATGCCTCAGATTTTAGTAAATAATTTCATTTGACAACACTGAAGAAATGACACTTTGCTACACTGTTATACAAGCTGTACACTCACTAGTTTACAGTGTAAATGTGCAGTCCCCTCAAAGTTACTCAACACACAGCTGTTAATGTCTAAGCCGAAGTGAGTACACCCCTAAGTGAAAATGTCCAAATTGGGCCCAATAAGCCATTTCCCTCCCTGATGTTATGTGATGTGTTAGTGTTACAAGGTGTGAATGGGGAGCATGTGTTTTAAATTTGGTGTTATTGCTCTCACTCTCTCATACTGGTCACTGGAAGATCAACATGGCACCTCTTGGCAAAGAACTCTTGGAGGATCTGAAAAAGAATTGTTGCTCCACATAAAGATGGCCTAGGCCAGGGGTTTTCAACCGGTGGTCCGCGGCGGCATTGCATGTGGTCCTTGACATGCATTCCAGCATACCTAATTTCACTTCTAAAATCCCTTTTTCCCATAATTTATTTTTCCAATCATTTCCAGAATATTTGCGCATTGGTGTGAATACTAATTTAATGAAAATATTTAAAATAATTTGAGTTTGAGGTTCAAACTGACACAGGATAGGCCAGGTCTATCTTATGCTTTGCTAACATTGTGTTTTGTGTCCCCAACGTCATATACATACATATACGTACATACACACACACTATAGTGGGCCGCCGATTACTTGTTAGTCAGAATGGTGGTCCCTGGCACAGAACCAGTAGAAAACCCCTAGCCTAGGCTATGAGAAGATTGTCAAGACCCTGAAACTGAGCTGTAGAACGGTGGCCAAGACCATACAGCGGTTTAACAGGACAGGTTACACTCAGAAGAGGCCTCGCCACAGTCGACCAAAGAAGTTGAGTGCACTTGCTCAACGTCATATCCAGAGGTTGTCTTTGGGAAATAGATGCATGAGTGTTACCAGCATTGCTGCAGAGGTTGAAGGGGTGGGGGGGTCAGCCTGTCAGTGCTTAGACCATACCCCGCACCCTGCATCAAATTGGTCTGCATGGCTGTCGTCCCAAAAGGAAGGCTCTTCTAAAGATGATGCCCAGGAAGGCCCGCAAACAGTTTGCTGAAGACAAGTAGACTAAGGACATGGAGTACTGGAATCATGTCCTGTGGTCTGATGAGTCCCAAATAAACGTATTTGGTTTAGATGGTGTCAAGCATGTGTGGCAGCAGCCAGGTGAGGAGTACAAAGACAAGTGTGTCTTGCCTTTAGTCAAGCATGGTGGTGGGAGTGTCATTTTTTGGGGCTGCATGAGTGCTGCTGGCATGGGGGAGCTTCAGTTCTATGAGGGAACCATGAATGCCAAAATGTACAGTGACATACTCCCAGTGGTTTAGACATAAATTTAAGCAAATTTACACTGTTATACAAGCTGTACACTTACGACTTTATATTGTAGCAAAGTGATATTTCTTCAGTGTTGTCACAAGAAAATATATAATAAAATGTTTCTAAAATGTGAGGGTTGTACTCACTTCTGTGAGATACTGTATATATATTTATATTTATATATATAAGTATATGGGTAAGTGATATTGGGATAAGGAGGACTGAACAGTGAGGTATTAGAGAGCAACTTACTGTCGTTCATGGCATCCAGAGGGTAAAAGAATGCCACCAACAGATTAATGAGAACAGCCAGGTTAAAAGAAACATTACTCCAGAACGACATGTTCCGGCTGCACCAGTACAGAACTGGCTGAGCTAAAAACAGGAGGCATTGATTTTTTTTAAAATGATACAGTTCAAAAAATAGATACAAAACCACAGAGTACAAAAAACATAAAATGTATAATAAAAATGCTCAAAAAATACAATGTTTCGATTCCAATAATACTTTTGCACATTGTGAGAAAACATATCAAATGAAGAGTTTGGTTCCAAAATGATTAAACTCCGTTTTTTTAATATTTGAAAGATCATATTTTTTTATTGTGCATTGCAATTATTAGCAATAAAACTGCAGTTGGTTTGTTTTGAGTCATAACTCAAAAAATACAGCTAACTAACACAATAAAACACATTAAAAACATAAAAAAAACCATGACTTTTTAATAACGCAGTTATCTCATTGTGGAACCAAACTCTTCAAATAAAGAACACAGTTAAAGGGATAGTTCCCCTAAAAATTCAAATTCTGTCATCACTTACGTAGTGCCTGCATTTTTCATATTTTAGTGTATATATGGTAACTAGAGCATGGTAATACTTGTCAAATGTACCATCACAACACAATCACTTTAAAAAAACTAAAGCATATACCATAAAAATAACCTGCAGTACATTTTAATATTATTTAATAAGACAGAAGTACATTTTCATTGTATTCTTGCAAGTGAGAAAAAACTGACAAGAAGCATTTCTATGACTGATAGCATTTTAATGGTGGCTTCAATTCACTCCCTGATCAATTTACTTAATTTACAAATATTCTTGTAATCAGAACAATATTGTCGTTTCAAAACTGAATCAAAAATGTATAAGACCGCTCTAAAACAAACAAATGATTATCATAATCGTCAAAGCCCTAAACAGACAATTAATTGTCCATAAAAGCTATTAATAAAAGCTAAATTTCATAACCGTGACAGCCCTAGTTTGAAATGACAAGAGGGTGAGTAAATGATGGCAGAACTTTTATTTTTCGGTGAACTATAACAAGGGTTCTACGAAATTGCTGAAATACTGTAAAGCATTATATTCATGTATGTTTGAGTTTTATTTCACATATTTGAAAATTAATATTTGTTCTTCTATTTTGACAGCAATGACATGATCCACAAGAAGAACCAGACTAACACAGACACACCCATACCTCTCAGTTTCTTTTGCCATCTCATCTCATTGAAGAGGTCGTCTGCATGCAAGAAGAAATCATTGATTTTGCTACCCTGCTCATCTCTCTCTGTGCCGTAATACACACGCAGCTTAGACTCGTTGGTCAGAAATGAGCAGATGTTTGGTACAGGAAACACTATTTGCTCCATAGTGCGATCCTGGCGGACTATCTGTATGTACAGTAAACACATCCACAAACATTCACTAAGGGACATATGCAAAGACACAGATGCAAGTTAAGTATAATCAAGATACATGATTCAGGAGTTTTGGCTAGTTATGTTTTTATTTAATTATTATTAAGATATTGGGGGATTGTAGGGAATATCAGGGAATGTTTTAAGTAGTGATTTGATATTTAAACAAAAAGCTAAGAAAACTATGAATTTATGAGAAATGTTAACAATTTATGCATGTTTTACCTCTATTTGTGCTGTGTGTTTAGTGTAATACTCCAGGGCCTGGTCCTCTCCGCTTGGTTTCAGTAGTAATTGCAACTCCTTATTGTGACGGGACAGCTACAGATGAAGTAAGTAAATCATGTTATTTAAGCACTAACAGAGCATTTTTATACTTAAAAAAAAAAGAGATATTTATGATGTTACATGTTTAATAGGTGGACATATGGACCTGATGTGCAAGGATATAAATGTTGTGTCCAACGTTACGGGGTGAGGCAGCATGGTCTTCTCCATTCTCCTGTTCTTCCTCCTCAAACTCAGTCTCCCCCTGTTGGTAGGCCATTTTCATCACCTCCACCTAGTAAATGAACACACACACTTGCACTTACTCATTGTTTGACTAGGTGGCCTAGAAAAACTGACAAAATAGAGCCTCAAGAAATTCGTAAATACCAGGTGACTTCAAACATGTATGACTTTTTCTTTCTTCGACAAAACACAAAGGTGAATGATTGGTGGCAGAATGTTAAGGTACAAGTTTTACCAGTTCTTTGGGTCTCATGTTGTACAGGATTCTTTCAGCGTTCTCGCTATCATGGCGACTCTCCATGATAGCCAGTAGCAGCTTAGATGCATTATTCTGAAGGAAAAATACAAATAATGTTATATAAAATGTACATATATACTACACACCTGCTTATGATGATCTTAGAATCACTGAAGCAACAATACACATAACTGTCAGTTACCCAAAATCCACTACAATGTTTGAACAAAATACAACCAACAGAACGTTTATAAACAAATCAAAATGTTAAAAAAATATATTTACGATAAAAATTATATAGATTGGATTATTTTTTATATAATTAAAATAGGAAACCGGACTTGCTTCTGTGTTTACATCTTGCAAAGTGGTCTATATATGATTTTTCAATGTCAAATGTAATGTCATAACAGAGAAGTTTCATTAAATAACCGCATTTAGTCTTGTTATTGAAAAAAAGTCCAAGTCAATCACCTTTAGTTCCAGAACTAGGTCCATTCGTTTTCTGCCCAGGGGGTTAATATCATTCAAAATCAAGGCAATAATGATGTCTATGCCATTTGACTCATGAGTGGCGATGCAATTCTGCAGTGACACAAAAACACAGTAACATTAAAACTTGATTCAATGAGTTGAATGACTTTCAATGCATGCAAAACAGAAAAAAAGGGGTATTATGTGGTCTTGATGATTGTAATCACAATGTGACACATTCAGTTATTTGTGACGTACCTGGTTATCATGACAGGGTCCTTGACAGTATTCAGTGAGACTCTCTACAGTTTGATTAATAAGAGCCACATTGTGCTGGTTGATATAGAGACCTAACAGCCCAAGACCTCCTGTCGTGCTGCCACAGATACAGTCCAGAAACTGCAAGGTCTCACACACCAGGTTATAGTTGTTCTTATTATTCTGACAACGAAGGAAGTTCTGCCAGGAAGAAAAGGTTTTGGGTACACATTTTTCTGACTAACCATTCAAAATATACACTTGTGTCAGTCATACAGGTCATTCAACTGATAGTTCACACGAGAGATGCAGAATGTTTGTGATTGACAACCTCAGTCATCATTCACTTTCATTGCATCTTTTTTAATATAAGAGAAGTGAATCGTGACTAAAGCTCTAACATCTCCTTTGGAACAAAAATAGAGTGAATAAATGATGACAGGATTATATTTTCGGGTGAACTGTCCCGTAAATTGCAGCTCATATTTATACAAGACCCACCTGCAGATTTTGGTTGTGGTTCTCACACAGAAGCTGTAAGAAGCGCAGGATTGGTTGCATGATGAGAATGACAGGGCTCATCTCCCCCTGCTCTGTTCCTTTATCTCCGCCCCCTTTGTCTCCATCAGTAGTGGCAAAAGCCTCTTCAGGATCAGCATCTCGCCGATATGAACTAAAGGCCTTTTTAGTCACAGCAGATGCCTCCAAGAGCTGCTCACAAGCATCATCCGTCACCACGATACCTGAATCTTTTCCTGAAGAGGATAAAGATTCCAGTTGTCCATATTGACAGGTTTTAATTATAATAATTTACATTTATGCATTTGGCAGACGCTTTTATCCAAAGCGACTACATTGCATTATACTATACATTTGTACATTTCTAAATATAATCATATATTACTAGTACACAAGTTCATATCATATGGGTCAATGATGTATTGCTTATTTTCTTGGGTATCCCTGGATTTATTTAGAAAAAATATGATAAGATTTGAACATTTTAATGGGAAGTGTGTCATGGTTACACTAATTGAGACTTGTAAAGCAAACAAAAATTGTATTTAGCCTAAGCCCAGGACCACCTGCTATACTGCTACGTACATACTTGGGATGTATTTTTATCTTTAAATGTCTAACAAAAATGAATACAAAGATGGCATACTAAGAACTTTGCACATGTTTATTTTTCTTCATCTTGAATATTTCTGTTCGTCATTGACCCACATGACTATTATAGGTTACAGACAAATATTACAAGCGGGACCTCTTCGGCGTTGTGGGGTATCTTTATCTGGAGCATTGTCATCGCAACGTTTGTTGCCAAGGTCACTGGTGTTGACTGAAACCGTGGCTTTGATCTCCACCTGAGCAGCTTTCATTCGATCATAAAAAACTCGAAAAAACGTTTCTGAATTTTTGTCTTCTGTTAAACGTTTGAAGAAGGAATGCTGCAATGACATACAATAATTTCAATGTTTATGAATTATAAAGCACAATTTGGAGATATTCCACTCATTTATAATCTACCATCAAATATGAAGATGTATACATGAAGCTATTTAATATCCCAATATAGTACTATTTTTTATTTATTCAATTTAAGCACATTCATTCTGAGGGACTGACCTGTATGGTGGTGTTCCCACCCTCCAGCAGTGCAATGGCCAATAGGATGCTCTCGTGAAAGACACGGTCACTGGTTGCATTCATTATGAGATCAATGACCAGGTCAGACGCCCCCTCACGGTCCAGATGACACTGCACCTCCATCAATGACATCTCAGCCCTGCTCAAACCCCCTTAAGTCATATTAACAGATGTTAAGTTACAGACATGACATCAGGAGGAAAATTAGGAAAGTGAACCTACCAGGCTGGTTCTTGATTGGTCCTACAGGGGTGAGGGCCGGGTTACAGAAGGAAGTCAGACTCTCCCTACGCCCACCACTTTTGAAGCCATAGTAACGATTGACAAGCAGCTGCCGCAACGCTTCGCCCTGTGATGATTGTGAGATTGTTTAGTGCGTTTCATTATTTCGTAGTAATATTAAATCCTATTGCTTTTTTTAAGTCATCATTATCAGGGAGTATAAGGCAGAGATGAAGAGATGCTTTGGAGACCTTTTTTGTGTGTCAAAGAAGAAAGAGTCAGATACAGGTTTTAAATGACACAAGGGTGATTCAATCGCAGATTTGGGGGGGGGTAAACTTTACTTTCAAGATTAAATTGTACTGCACAGGGATAAAATATCAATGCTTTTCACTGAGAAATGTTTATCTTTCAAAAAAATTGCGGGAGAATTGTTATTTTGTGCTCATGAGCATACATCCATACTGTAGATGCTTGTGCAGAAAACCAAGGTGGCAAATTAGAGGAGCATCATTTGAGAGTTGCGTGATGTTAGTGAAGTGGAATCAGAGTGACCTACCCTCCTCCGTTCTTCCAGCTGTTTGGGTGGCAGACTGTCATCCACCACCTGAGTGAGTGAGCAGAGTGGACAACAGAACACTAACTCAAAGTTAGTAGAGTCATCATGCAGCAATCTCACACACTATCTTAACTGCAAGCTCACAACTTCTGTGATGAATTTCATTGATTTTAATTGTGACCATTTTTTCCCTTTTTAATGGCATGCATGCATTACTCAGTGCAAGCAGATTCTAACTTATTAAAATGAATAAGAAAAGATAAGAACAACAGAAATGGCAGAGGGCAAACTATGTACAGAATAGCCTTTTGTTCACATTACATCCTGGTCACTGATAATTTGCATCTTGTTACGCCAGTACACTACCAGTCAAAGATTAAAGATAATTTACTTATTCTCTATTTTTGGTATTCTACTTTTTAAAAAAACAGTGAAGTCCTAAAACTATGGAATAATATAAATTGAAATCGGGTATAAAGAGTGGTAACAAATAACTAAATAAATCAAAAGTTTGCTATAGTTTAGCACGTTTTGTGTAGAACCTGACAAAATTTTTGCATTTGTTAATTCACTTGCTAAGATTGCCCTAATGTACTAATTTAATTTAAACAGAATAGAGATTACTATATTATATATAGCAATATGATATCCACAGTTGGAGCCTTACAAATGCCTTACAAAAGCACAAAACTCTATTTATTCTGTAATTCTACAATACCCCTAAAATCAGATCCTTACCACATAAGTTAACAAATGTGTAATTGGAACAAATGTTTAACTGAGGCACTCAAGGATATACATTATAAATAAAGGAGAATAGCAATGAACAAGGGATAAATGGGATGAATGACAAAAAGAGGACAACCTCCGTGACATCCATCTCATCATCAAATCCCATGAGCTGAAAAAGAGGAGTGAAGGGGTGGGGTTAATAACAGCCAACACTTATCAAATGAAGCCAGTGAGCATTAGTGACATCAGCGTTAACAGAAAGCTCAACTCAACTGAATAACATGCTTTTGTGGACTTAGTTTGTCGCTAAGCCCCTCCCCTCAAACGCATCTGAGCCAATGGCTGCTGAGTATCAGTCGCACGGGGACCGGAACTCGGACAACCGGAGGTTTCATCTCCATAGAGAATCATTTTAAAATCCGAAGCTCTCGGTTTTTACAGCGTCTATGCAACAAAATTTGTAAAACGATGTACCTGGGGTTCTTGTAACACTGATTCCAGGTATCCTGAGAGGTTTGGGAATGGAAATTACTTTATTCCATTTGCTAAACCTAAACAAGATACCAAAATGTCGGCGCAGTAACCTGGTTGTCATACTCTCAGTAATGTACAATTTTCATGTGCTCAAGCAGAACGTTAATGTCATCATGTGCTTCAGCAAGGTATCACTGGCTAAAAACGGTAAAGATAGCGAGTCCATGCTAAGGTTCAAACCTAAATAGCTAACTGTTCTCACGTCAAGTTCATTGCAGATCAAAAACACATAAACGAAGGTCTACATGCCAATGCATCTCCATATTAAACTGGTTAAATGTAAATTCATTTAATCTTACCCTGCGGTACATGAACAGTGTTGTTCTTTGCGATCATGATGACCGGCTTCTCCCACTTGCATTGTGATCAGTAAACTCTTGCTTCCAAATTTATCTTTTTGTCTACCATATTTATTTTAAAATCTTTTGTATATCCCTCCATGATATATTTAAGTCCCACTAGAAAGCTCCCCAACAAGAGTGTGTGCAAAATGTGTGGAATAAACTCTTGGGACAAGACTTTCACACTCACAGCACGCATTTGTAAGACATTAGCGAACTCTGTATGTTTGTCCGAGTTAGCGACAGTATCTAACGGGGGCGGAGCTTAGCGATAAGTCAATTACAATTAAGATCACACATGCAGACACAGCAGAAGACAGTTTGTGGAATGTATGACTAATGGCACAACAAATACAGCAAGATTTTAGACTCTCTTATTAAAATACCACTGTGTTGTTTTTGAAACAGAGATGCTATAGTTTTATCGTGGTTGTAAATACCTTCTCCCCGTATCCTCTGTCTTTGGTCATCATCTCTCTCAGTGTCTGTAGGACTTTGATACAAAGCCTTTCTTCATTCTCCTCCAGTAGTTGCTTGGTGTGTTTAATCAACCTGTGCAGAGAAGATAAGTGTGTGCTGAATAATAATTCAAATAAAAATTGGGATTCACATGTGAGACTTAACAGTGATGGATCATTGCTGAAGTTAATGTAATAAAAGTCTTGAAAACATTTTTGTTGAACAAATAAAGTAGAACTGTACATACAGTAACAGACTTGTAGAAAGAAATAATGTAAAAAGGGCCAAAATATTCGAATATAAGCAAAACCGTAGTAATAAAGTAAAGCATTGACAAGACATTGCGGGTATTCATCGTACTTGCAGATAAATCCTCCACTCTCACACTTGCGGTGAGCTTCAGTGTGCTCAGGGAACAGCAGTTCTGGACGATGAAGAACATCCACCAGCACAGACAGCTCAGCCTGAACCAGAGGCCTCAACCGTTCCTCCAGAGCAGACACAATATCCTTCATCACACATGCATGAATACACAAACACAGACCAAAACAAAGTTATTGAGGTAAAACGATTAAGAACAAGTTACAAATCTGAATTACAGGAGTTATTGATAAGACAACACGTCAAGCAACTGCACCTCAATAGTTTTGTTTAGAAAAACTCCCTCGCTCACCTGAAGTCTTTCGATGATGTTGCGGTAGTCTCTGGAGGTGGTCAGGACAGAATCTCGTTGGGTCGCGTTGCGGACGGACTGCCTCCAACTGAGGGCTGTTTTTTGCACTATGTTGTTGGACTTCATGAACAGATTATTCACTTGACAGTCCAGATCCACCGGAATGGCTATTGCCCTACCTTTAGCTATCCAACACAATAAAAAACAAACACACACAGATAGATAGACATGGACATTTAATTGCTGGTATATCTAAAGCAAACAAACAAGAATGACATTGCTTTATGGCTACACAAGTGCATCGTTGTTTTAATATTACAGTTCTTCTTTGAATGTAACATTAAAACAATGCTTTAAAACAGCTTTCCTGTAGCTCAGTGGTAAGAGCATTGCGTTAACAACGCAAGGTTGTGTCTTCGATCCCAGGGGATTGCTCATACCTATGTATAAATGTATAGGATAATGCATCGCAAGTCGCTTTGGATAAAAGCATCTGCCAAGTGCATAAATATATATGTAAATGACTAAAATGGTCAAAACGTTTCTCGCAGCTGTTGCCCACATTCTCAAAACGGATTATTCATCTGTTATTTACTCAAAAAATGTGTTTAGGCACTTAATACTTTTTGTTGGTCAAGTTTAATTTCCAAGTTTGATTTTGACTTTTTAGGTAGTGACATACTGACGTAACATTGGCTCAGCCATTGGCGTGAGTTTGAAGCATGAAAACTATTATTCACTATAATAATAACTACTTTCATGTGATCATAATCTAAATAAACAGCTTATTAAATCCACGCTATTATCTGCAGACTGCAGGTCTTAGTGGAGGAATCTTACCCACGTCACTCAGCACTTTGATGCAGGCCTCCACGTTTCCTTTCTGACTCGGGAGCAGCCAGTTGCAGTGATACGCACGAAACACTCCCTGCAGCAGCTGCACAAACACAGGCTGCCGAGTCTGAGAGAGAGAGAGAGAGAGAGATCTCAAACTGACACTCCAGTCGATGCAATAGAGCTCTACTGACAGGTATTGTGGGTCACCTGCAAGCTTGTGCTCTGGTCTGAGAACGGTGAGCTGAAGAAGGTTGTGACAATGCTCATGATGGTTTCCGTTACGTAGCGCTCCAAAACCGTGTCTGCGTGCTTACGGTCGCTCGTGTTATTGCAAACCTACAGGAAATGGAAGGGGCTGTTATAGTCAATAAAATCATGAATGTGTGATACGAGAATGTCTTATTTCTTACTCTGCAGATGTCCACCAGGAAATCATCAAAGAGTTTCCACATGTGATTACTGGTGTAGATTTCCTTCATTTCAACCTCTGTATCCACATAACAGTGGTTCAGGAAGTTCACATAGGCCACCTTCACCTAAGGACACACAGAGACACATACACCACTATGAAGTGACATCTTGACTATTCAGAGTTATGGAATGATATGAGGAGCTAATACAACACATTCACAATTAATTTGATACATCCAAACACTGATATCCATGGCCTGCACATAGGCACACACCTCGGGAATGCAGTCCTCATGTGTGACAACCCGTACAATATCATCAAGGGGGAGCAGTGAGTTACACTTGATCTCAGTGTAGACGTTTTTTCCTTCAGTGCAAACAGCCAGCAGCTCCACTAAATGGATGTGATACCTGCAGGAGTATTCACAAACACATATACTGCTCACACATAGAGTTATGACTATGACATGCTATAAGTATACAGTATAAACAGAAAATGATCACAAAATAAATAATATAAATATTCCTGTAGCTCAGTGGTAAGAGCGTTGCGTTAATAACGCAAGGTTGTGGGTTCGATCCCAGGGGATTGCAAATACTTATGTAAAATGTATAGAATAAAGAAATGTAAGTCGCTTTGGATAAAAGCGTCTGCCAAATGCCTAAATGTAAATGTAAATAAATTATATAGCTAATTTAAAAACTTTGAATTACTTTGTAAAAACATGATGTAAACTATTCTACTATACTACACACTATTAGGGTTTAAATACATATTGTGGTATGACATATAATGATACAAAAATATAAGACTTTATTATTGTAGAGTTATTGTGATTCTTTTGTTCATAATATGAAGTTTGTTTAATCTTGTTGGTTGAACTACAAATGTTTTAATGATTTTTTTCTGCTTTAGGAAGCTGTCACTTGGGGTATACTGTACATTCAATCTTCCTTTATATTTTATCATTTAATCCCAATTCATTTGAATTAATTTACATACCCAAGGTTCAAACAAAAATTCAACTGTTGTCAATGCATTTTTGTTCAAAATATAGCAATGCAATCGTTCTTTCAGAGTGACTACGTGTCACTTCTTGTCTCTACATTCAGAGTGACTTTTTCCAAGAGAAGAACAAAACTTCAATCAAAATCCATTCTAAAGGGATCATATTTTAAAAATGTAAAAACGGCAGTACAATCTTATTAAAAACAAACCTTACCCCCTGTTGGTGAGGACACTTTGGTTCTCACTATGGTTATATGGATATGGATATCGTTACAGTTATCATACTTTAAGTTTTAAGAAAATATAAGGTTTAAAATACTTTTCCTGCGCATATACAATAACAATAAACACTACTTGTAGCTGGTAAAAAGAATAACAAGAAATGGCAGAACAAAGAACCATTCACAAAAGAATGGATAATGAATGCTGGTCAAAACAGTTACTACACAGAACTAATGATGAAACATAAGGCGATATAATGTATATTGTGCTGTGTTTGTTTTTCTAGTGTTTAACTTTTCATCATTTTTATAAATCAACCGATTCAAACGTAGTTGCCTGATATGAAGATAATTCCTATGGATAGAATATATGTATTTGATTCCTGATTACCGAAAATAAAAAAAATATAAAAGTAAAAGTAAGCAATGAAAAAAAGTTAAAGTTACAGTTAAAGTAAAATACAGGAGGGACAACACAAAAACATCTACATACCTGAGCGCACTGTTTTCATCAAGCCGTTCCCTCTCAAGCCTCATCATTTGAACCAATGACTGAAAAGATGCTCGATCATTATAGAAGACTAGCACATCCTCACCTGCCGTCACCAGCTGCACAAATACACAAACATTTCACTGACAACACATCTGTCTAGTCAAATACTCCACTAGAGCACAGGATATAAGGTCAAAGTTGTAAGAATATGTGACTGGCCCACATACCTCAGCCATGACAATGTCTTGGCATTTCTTGATGAATTTGTTTTCAGCCTTCACGATGGTTTGCAGGAACTTGAGGTAGTGGACGCTGCGGCCATGCGTCTCGATGCAGTGCACAAAATGCTGCACCACGCGTTCATTAATCTCACTGCACAGCTGGAAATTATTCATGAAGATGTGCTGCATGGTGACTGCTTCCAGAATCTAAACACAGAGAAAAGAGGCGGTTTGAAAAAGGGATATACTGAGCTGAGTTGCATTTAACTCCTAAAATGCAGGGGTGAATATGGTGTTTTGAGTTTTTAAGTGTGAAGCACCGTCTTACCCCAGGGTTGAGGAACAGGTTAATGTGTTTATGTAGCAGGGTTTGGTTCTGCTGGTTTCCGGCACAGAAGTTCTGGAGGAACTGATGGGCTAAAGTCATTATCTCCTGCATCTGAACATCTTCCCCCTTTTAATTTACACAAACACATACAATGCATACCATGAATACACTTTAAATCGCCTTGCATAAACGATCACATACAAACCTTAGAAATTACTTATGTTACTAACCAGTGATATTTTCGTAAACTAAAACGATAAGATAAAAATGATTGATGACTTTTTTTTCGTAAACTGAAATTAAAAATAATATTAATAAACAACTAAAATGAAACGAAACTAACGACAGTTGTTTAAAAACGAACTAAAAAACAAATTGTAATTTTCAAAAAAAAAATAATATTGAGGTATTTTCCCATTGTAGCTAATTCTGGCTTGACTGTAGCAGCAACTGTTCTATACCATAGATAACACGTTACGGTCATTTGCGTGAAGAAGAAGACAGTAGGATGAAGAAGACAGACATAATAGAAGGCTGGTTGAAATCGGCAAAGCCCTGTTTGGGACTATTTTGAGTTTTCATCTGAAACTGGAAAAAGCAAATGTATTGGTTCAAGATAAGATTTGTGGGGTTGAAATAAGGGGGGAAAATCTGACAAACCTGAAAGTACATTTGCAATCTAATCACCGCGTGGAGTACACAAACTTCATGATAAAAGATTCGGAAAGGAGAAGTAATAAAAGAGATGACTAATAACGTTGCTAGCAGCTCCCATTCCCGTTGTG